>JAODUH010023913.1:0-24515 GCA_027564835.1 Typhlichthys subterraneus
TCCTTACCAGATGCCCGTACCACCTCAACTGGCTCCTTTCAACTTGAAGGAGTAGCGGCTCTACTCCGAGTTCCTCACGGATAACTGAGCTTCTCACCCTATCTCTAAGGGAGAAGGCACGCGTCTTCAGTTCAAACTTAGTTATTTATTAAATGTAACATTTTATCGTATTATAATAATAATAATAATAATAATAATAATAATAATAATAATCATAATATGAATAAAACATTGTAATAATCTAGAACACTACAGTTACATGTAAAGCAGGTAATTCTTCACTACACTAAACTGTGTGTGTGTGTGTGTGTGAGAACTAATCTGGCCTAATTTGATTGTATTCATGTTGAGTAGAAAATATAACGTATTTAAACATTTTTTTATTGATAAAAGTGAACAATGGTGCTCCACACCATGGCAGTGCTGTCTGTGTTGGGGTTATGGTCCCATACTTGGAATTATAATTACCTGTGGTGAATTCTCTTCATGCAGTAGACAATTGGGAATAGGCAGTTCACAATTTCATATGCCAGCAGCAATACTAGCATTAAACACAAAGAAACTACTGTGATGTAATATTGCAGAATTTAGCGATTTGTTCTAGTTTACTAGTTCCTCCTTATGTTTATTTTGGTTGCTTGTTGATCTGGAAAGTAGGCCTGTATCAGTCCCATTGTATTGCAGCTGATTGTATAGTTCAGGCCAGAATGGCTTTGTTGCTCACGTGTGCTATGTTACTACCTGCGACCCAGTCTGGCCGATAGTGTTCTGATAGTAAGATGTCATTCAGTCGTGTGTCAGACAGAAGCCAGGAGGAGTACTGTTCAGCTCAAGTGACGGACATAAGCTTAGTATGTGGCTGCTCGCCTAAGTCCTTCTCTCATTAGCTTCTTTCCCCTCCGTTTCTTGTACCATAACAACATTTGGCACGATTGTGTTTGTTGGGAACAGTAACTGTTTCAGACCAGACTGTCTGTGGTAACCTAGTCCCCAAAGAGCTGGCAACTTATCTGTCCCTCAGATTCCTAACAATGCATTCTCAACAATAGCCCAGGGCTGGGATTTCTTTAGTCATTATTACATCTCCGCCACTCCCTCCTCCCACTGGTGAATTTCCATCTATGACCCATCTCCGTCAACTCCTGGGTCCATCCCGCCTCTCGAAACGTAAAGGGTAATACATTTCAGACTCAAAATATAGCTGAATCCCTGGTTGGTGTTTGCAAGACTCTTCTGCTACCCTGCTAAATCTGAGCACCAAAAGTAATTTTGACATTTGACTATAATCTTCATCTGACTCGACCCTACTTGCTTTTGGCGATTTTCCAATGCATGGTACCAGCTTGACTCAACTCGTCTTTTTGGTTTTCTATCCGGCATGGGGATACTACATGGTACAGTTACGGCAGGAGTGTTTTGAACAGCGGCGTCACTATGACGACCAGTTACATTGCACCCTTAGATACTGCTCTGACTCCATATAAATTAAAGTGGTAGCCTAGACTAGATGGTGCACTATTGATGGCCATTATTTGTATATGTCCATATCATAAGCTATTACTATAACCTGTCTGAATTAGGGATGGCACCGATACGATACTGAGATCGTAAATCGGTCCGATACTGACTTAAATAGCTGGATCAGTATGGGTGACAATTGGACAGTTGTAGCCGATCCATGGGGCTAATCCAATTAAATGTATTTACACGCATAGGTCTACTGTCAAGCATCAGCCATGTCTAACCTACCCAGGCTACACTATAAGCAGCAGGTTTCTAAATTGCATCTAAGTCTTACAATAGAGATTGGCTGTCATTTACTTTGCAACTTCACTTAAAACTTAATTTAACACTGGGATCAGTACTCTGTATCGGACGATACCCAAAGTGCCGGTATCGGGACTGAAAATACTGGACCGTGCCCTCCCTAGTCTGAATATGACTTCAGAATGTTCCTTCCACCATATTTGTTATGTAGAAAATCAAAAGACACAGCAGTCCATATAGTACTTCAGTTGTGTATGTTCATGTTTAAAACTGTGCTGTCCAAGGTCTATGACACGATTGTCCGACCAATAACCTCTTACGTTATGCAATGTATACTTTTGTAGGAAAAGTGTTTTCCTTTAGGGTTAAATAAGTTGAGCCATATGTGTAGTCAGAGCAGTGAGATGTTGTCAAAACTACATTGTTTTTGGTCTCAGTAGGTCAGCTATATTTTGTGTTTGAAAATATTACTTTTTAAATGATTGTCTTCAAATCCCTGGTTTGTTGCAGAGGTAGAAATTGCTTTTTGTTCTCTGAAATGAGCTTAAGGTATTTAGTGGTACAGTATTAGGTGCTTTAAAAAAAAAAAAAGTTTTTGAAAAATGTAACTAGTGTGAATTATGGTAATGGTAAATTGATTACATTTATTTAGTGCTTTCCCAAACCTTTGGCCACTCGCAGTGCTTTACGGGATTTCCTCACATTCACCCGTTCACACACTCATTCAGACATCGATGGCGGTGTCAGCCATGCAAGGTGCCACCACCTGACCACTGGGACCAGTTAGGGTTAGGTGTCTTCCTCGAGGGCACCTTGACACTTGGTGAGGAGCTAGCGGGTTCAGACTAGTGACTTCTCAGTCAACCCACTGTATATATTCACCACCTGGTAACAAAAGTTGTTATGGAGTGAGTGTTTTGTTTATCCTCGGTAGTTGAACAGCAAGATGTCTCGTGTCAGCCACATGTTTGCACATGCATTCAACAGAAGGCCTGCATATGAGTTCATATTCTATATGACATTCCTCACCCAAGCCTTAAGTTCAACATTCCACTTTTACAGTTTTGTAAAACAAACAGGATACTGAAAGGCAGCGCTCTCCCCATCAGATCTGTGCAGCTGCGGGTCCTTCTAAGGGCTCGGTCTATAAAGTGTATAATTTACCCATAGAGGCCGGAGTGTTTCAGAAAGCCGGGCTGAGGAGTCTGTGTGTGTGTGGGGGTGTTTGGGGAGGGGGGGGGAGACAGCAATCATTTCTCTGTGCACAGTAATTTGGCTGTCAGAAGTAGCAGGCAGTGTGGACTGAAACAATGTTGAGAGTGGAAGGAGTCGGGGAGAAGGAAGTGCTCGCTCCAAAAACTCCTGTCGGGTGGAGGTGGGATGGGGGGGCTGGGGTGGTGGGACGGAATCGGGTTTCAGAGAACAAGCCATGCTCCCAGACAGAGATAGATGACTTCAAGTCTGAGCAGGACCATGTAGCCTAGGCAGAGGAGGGCGGGGGGGGGGAGGGAGGAAGAATGGGAGAAAGGAGTGGTTGAAGATGTTGGCAGGACTTGGCCAAGGCGGAAATCTTTTCATGAGTCTGCCAGCTGCACTTCTGTGTGTGAGTGTGTATGTGTGTTTGCGTGAGTGTGTGTGTGTGCGTTTACATCATAAACTTTAGTTCCCTGTTAGTATTCGCAGTAGACCTGGAAGCGGCAGAGTGTGTCTGTTCACTCTTCCCGTCCAGCATGTTTGGTCTGCTGTCTTCAGTGTTTTACTTTTAGGGGAAAATAAAAAATCCTCCAGCCTTTTAATAATGCTAAGCCTTCTGTAGCCTAAACATATCACAATGTGCGGAGCTGCCCGAGTCTGGCAGCCACTGCAGTCTCTGCAGGAGACAGGAAGTCGGATTAAGGGGAGAGAGAGAGGCGGCGGGAAGGGGAGAGTGAGGGAAAGCAGAGCTTATTTGTGCGGCAGGGCTCCGGCTTTCTGAGTCGGCTGTCGAAGCATTTGCTCATAGCTTCCATCTACCTCTGCTAAACCAATACTTCTCCTCCACAGAGCGAATGGTTCTTGCTATTCTGTGATCAAATTGTGGTGAAATGCAAATGGAGACAGACAGAGGAGTCTACCAGAGTGTTAGTGTCTGTGCACGGCACGCACAGATGTTTGGCAAACTTGGCTTCTCTCTCCTCTAACCCAGACTGCACTAGAGACAGTCTTCACTACGCATTTTATGAGCCTCGCCTGCGTCAGTGCTCTTGTCTTATCGCTCGGCTATAAGGGGAGACAGTTAGGACTTTCTTTAGGTGGCCAACCCCCCTTGCTGTCGTTCCCGCTCATTAGTTTTCACGCATTAGTCTTAGGTTTGGTGTGGGACCTACAATTTGAACGATAATATAAACAATGTATATGTTGTTTAAATTCAGAGTTGATACTTATTCAAGGGTCTGTGTTCCCAACCAAACCCAACTGTTAATGTTGAATATGTGGTTTCTAAATATTCACAACACACCATTATGTTCTCCTGTGTCATGCTCTTAGAAGTCTTCTCCTCAGGACATTCCCGGCCATAAAGAGTGCATTGACAGAAGGATGCAATAGTCCTGTTCAGTGGTGCGTAGGGGCCCTTAACGCTTCTCAACACAGCGCTGGATTGATCTGGCGTTGGCCCACATATTTGCGGTCACTGGAAGACCGATCTCATTCAATTTTGACTTGTCTTGTTTTTGCCAGATGTGGCACAAAATCAATCATGAAGACTCACACAGCTGTGAGTAGTTTCATGAACATTTCTCAATTATCGATTTGCAATTTCTCTGGGATCTATAAATCTTCCTAGCGCCTAACTTTTTTTCTTTGTGTGTGTCATTGTGGTGAGCTTATTTAAATATAAATCTAGATGTTATTGGAGGAATGGTGTCACTCCAGTCTAGTGAACTTTGCAAGATGCTGGTTTGAAACCTGGGTGTTTGTGCATTCCTGGCCAGCAAACAGCAGAAGGCCATAAAGACTGTTTAAATTGGCTGTCGCACGTATTTTAATGATAGAAAATGAATGTCTAAGTTCCATGGCAACCAGTGTGGAATGTGCAGTGCCCATCAATGTGCTGTATTCAGAATGCTGTAACACGTCCGGCTTCTTCTTTTAGTATTTTGTCCGTATTGCCCAATACTCTCACGGTACGTCTTGAGTGGACTGTATCCAGCACACACGAGTGAAAACTAAACACAACCAGGGGACCCTTTGCATTTGAATACATTCCTCCCACAAGAAATGTAAAAGGGAGAGAGTCCCCAGGACAGGACAAGGTGGGAAATGACGAGTCTCTGCAGATTCCACAAGCTCTACAAAGGGGATGGGGGATGGGGGTCTTCTGTTCACTTCTATTAATCTCCCATTTGATTAAGCACTTGGCCAGGGAGAGTTTCTATTCGTAAGCTAATGGGTATGCTCCTCCATTGAGACTGTGTGATTATAGTAGCGCTTTCAGGTGTTAGCTGAGCTAGCTGTCGGTCTTCTCACACATGGATTAAAAAACAGTAGTAGTCACTACAATGTCATAACGGATGTGTAATTAAAACGTTTGACAATAACGTGCTACAAACAGGAAAAAATGCAAAAGAAATTAGGAGGGAAGTTTTGAAGTGGCATTTTAAGTGGACAGTCCTTTACCCCATAACCTGCATGCCTAAAAGGCTTTTGTTTTATCTGCTTTTAGTCATCCTCAGTGTCGTGTTTGACTCTAGACAAAGGAGTGCTTGGTAGGCCGAAGATGAATGTGCTGTTCTACTGGGCTGTAGTGAGAATGTGTGTAGGTGTGGGCTGCTGCATTCAGGACAAGCTTCGCCCTCAGCTCTGCATTACACCCACATCCAGCTGGGAGTGAACCATCTGCGCATCCCTGATGGTGTGCTGGCTCTTTGGCTGTCTGGGCCTGGGTCAGGGACACGAGACGGGGACGCAATGCCCCAGTCTCTGTCTGTTCCCCTCCTCTACATTCCCCCTGCAGTGAACTTGCAGGTCACAGCAGTTCCCCTGTTGCCGGGCTGTCGGTTCCACGGTAACTGTGCCAGCCTGCCAGCTGAGTTCCAACACCTCTCGTCTGCCTGTTTGCTAGCATGATGACTCAGCAGCTCCTGCAGGGCTCCCGTCCTCGTCCCTCCTCTACCATCCTCAGCGATACACGACACTCATCAGACAAAATAGTGTTGTGTCGCCCTCTCCTCCATGAGGACCTGCCATAATATAGGAGGAGTTTGTTTAGAAATGTCACTAGTTTTCAACAAATGGGGGCAGGAACCACTGATATGGGGGGGCGGGGGCACACAATGCTTTCTGGAGGGAATATTGTGATGATATTCAAATAAGAATAGTTTTTAATATAAACCGTTTTTTTTTTTTTTTTTTTAAATGTTCATATAATCTCTGTGTTTCAATATACTCTAAGGCAGATGTCTTCAATGTTTTACGTGCCTAGGATTGCTGATAGGGGTCCCTGTGCCGTGATTCTATCACATATGGTAGCCTATAAAATATTAAGTTGCCGGACCAACAAAAAATGTTTAGGGCCTAGTGCCATGTATAAATGAAGGCCAGTAACTAAGCCATTAAAATGGGTATTAACAGATACTTATAGCACATGTTTATATTAATGTATTCTGACTTTTAAATTTTTGGATGAAAATCTGGGATCAAATAATTTGTAGGACCCCCTGTAGTACCTCTGAGGACCCCCTGTTGAAGACCTCTGCTCTAAGGTATTTATGTTTTATATAGGTTTTAGGTTTAGAGCTATACTTAATGGTCCCCTGGTGTAAAATTCTAACATATTCCATTTGTGTTATCTGAAGTGACATGGAATAATGTGATTCTGTCTACCACGCCATTCAGCCATTATTGCTCCATAGTGTAAACATGTTATTCAGATTTGGCCCCAGGTGTGACTTCATTTCTGGATTGTAATAAATTGCCTTTGATCTCTCCTCCCACTCTCAGGTAGATAGCCAATTAGGTTAGTGCTTGTTAAAGGTATAATCAGCTATTGTAAGCTAATACACTTTTTGCTGAAAAAATAATCAGATACTTCTACACAGCCATGGATGTATTATAAGAACTGTATACAGTGTGTCTTAAAATGGCGCTCATTCATGTAAACTGAAACTGCTCAAAAGCACATCTGCCAATAGGGGTGGAGCCTAATAAGAGTTTTTGGGGCAGACGTAATAGCAGTCATATGCCTTTGGCTTCAACGGTCGCATACGTACGCGCGTTCACATCACAACGCTGAGAATTAGCATTTGACACGAACGAGCCAATGTACTGAGTACAGACTAGCTGCTGTGGTCTAGCCGTAGCACTCGTCAGTGCGAGAGTATTTGTTGTTTATAAAACATTATACCATTTTTAGAATGTTATAAATAAAGGAATGATGAATCGAACTGTTTATAGAAAAAAAGTATTTAGGTCTATATATTGTTGCGATGCCTAAATGCTGTTAATAGCATAAGCTTACCTAAGTTACCTAAGATGTTTTGTTAAGTGAGACATGAACTCTATCTACAGTATATTTGAATACCTAATTTAATCCATGGGCCATAATATATCCACAAAATATGTTAATAATCATGGCAAAATATATTATTTGTCTGCGCGGGTGTCCCTGCGCTGTCCCGCCTCTATAGTAACCAAACAAACTCCAATGCTTGTACTTTGCTTGTTCCCTGCGATGACGTCACGCAAGAAAAAAATTGCTTTCCTGGGCTTTAGGAAAACTTTAAACAACTAATCGACCCCTATACATAAAACTTCATAATATAAAGAATCGTTTTAGATCTTGTACGGTGTTCAAGCAATGTTAATATTCATATAAGAGGTGCTTGTTTTTGAATGAGTGTCAATGGGAATATGGCTTTCTGCCCCCAGATGTAATACCGGCGTTGGCCACCATACCCGGAAGAGCTGCAATCCTCAAAGTGATCATGAGGGCTTGTACACATAGCCTCGCGATACCATCCTGATCTCGCGAGCATCAGTTTAATTTCGCCGTGAGACTCATTCTGGAAAGCCTTGTAATCATTTTGAATGTGTCCGAGTAGCAACTGAACTTTCTAATCAGCGTCATGTTTATAGCTATACGGTCGTGGTTTTCCAATCAGCGTCGTGTTTATAGCTATACGGGCGTGGTGTAGGTGTGCCGACCATGGTGCCGACAGCGAAAATGACCAGATGATTCATCCAATCAACGGTCAAGTTTTTTTTTTTTAAAGTATAACCATTAACAAACTGTTTCAATGTATGGCTCCCCAGATGGACTTGTGACAGCAATACCTCTGGCATGTCAGGTTATTGTACACAGCCCTGGCTCCGTAAATAGTAACATTTCTAAACAAAGTGGCGAACACCACTCGTTTCAACAAAGCCGTAGCACTACGCTTTGCTTCACAATGCATTTCGACATGCGAGGCCCCGAAGGACCGCGGAGCAATTGTGTTTTAATTTGAGCTCAAAGTTAGCAAGAAAGATTAACCCTGCCTTTATACGGCTCAGAGGGAGAGAATGCCAGTTGGAGAGTGGAATGATATCAGTCTCTTTTAAAGAAGTATTTCCCAAATGGCGCTCTGTAGAGTGGAAGGAGACATAAATCGGGACATATCCTTGTGTGGCCCTCACAGAATCAGCAGTTTTCCACCCTCTGACCCGTATTCCATGACCAAAGTCTCAGACAGGCCTCGTATCTGCCAACACTGTTGAGGCTAATCTCTGTGCAATGACCACTCCACAATCCCTCCTTTGGCTGACAATGTTGTCATGATAGTAAATAAGGTCTGAAGATACTTCGGAAATGGTAACTGTTATGAACTCCCTGATTTAATTTGTGAAGAGGATAATATTGACTTGTGAAAGAGAAGCAGAAGGTGGTTAAAGTATATACATATGGAAAGAGAGGGACTGTATTAAAGAGCACCTAAACATGCGCGTCAATCAAAACATTTAGTTTAATCTTAACAGGCTAATGGACTTTAATGAAATGCAGTTATACAGAGCAATGCCTATTGAATTTACCATCCAAAAATGAAAGTGCGCACTAAAACGTACTTTCGAGGGTCATGTTGGCGAGTCTGCAGTGTGTAAGTTACTACCGCATCGCTGGAAATAAACTGGGATAGCTGAGGGTTGTGGGGAATGAGAACACCGCCTTGGCGGGATGTCAGCTCTGTGAACACACACGGCAGAACACTGCCAGAGAATAATTCAATAGGCGGAGATAGAGCACTGCAGCACACAGGAGTCAGACATACGCACACAGTGCCAAAATGCTATCTGCTCAGATCGCAGTTGGTTCTGCAGATGCTAACTCTGGCTGTCTCCTTTCCAAGAATCCCATCTGAGGCTTCCTATATCGGGACTAGCTGTGCCCTGTCTGCGTTACCCCCACAAGACAAACTGTTAAGAGGCCCACATCGAGCTAGCCCCGCCCCTTGCTCGGTTAGTTATTTTCCATTTGTATATAGCAGGACTAGCTTTACATAAATACAGGCTCTGTCAATTCAGGGGCTGGTGGTCTTTTGAAGGAGTATTATAAGTCTGTTGTTTAGCAGTCTTTTAACAGCTGAATTTGATCTGAATACTTGTGATCGCAATGTTCCTCAAGAGGATGGATGAAATCACAGCAGCGTATTTACTTCCACTGATTGGAGTATAGCCCGGCGACATGCTCTGATTGGTTAATTGAGTTGAGTTATTGATTTGTTGTCCAGGACAGTTTGAGGATATAGCACTCTTGTTATCCTGCTGTGATGGTCTCTTCCATACATTTGACTATTGAATATCCCCTTCTCTTCCATATGAAGCCCACCACTCCAGCCTCATCTCTACTTCTCTGGCCTGGTGTTCTCTGGTTGCCACCAAACAATACCCCCCCTCCCTCCCTATTCTCACCATGATCTCCTGCCCCCAATCTGCCCTACTGGTTCCCCCTTCTCTCTTCCATGCTGGGCCAAAGAGAGCAAGCAGGGCCCCTGATTATCTCTGTGTGGCAGCCTGTGTTTTGTGCTCTGATTACTGCAGCTGTGTGTGTGTATGTGTGTGGCACGCGTGCCATGCAGACACCGCCCTCTGCTAGCGCTAGCATTACGCGCTTAATCATTTATGTTTGTGTGATGGGCACAAACGCTCCGGGGGAGGGAGAGAGAGAGAGAGAGAGAGAGACACACGCACACTGGGGTATGTATCAGGGGCACAGACGCGCCTGGGCACATGTATGTGCTTAACGTGGCACGCTGAAGTGGAAGGTGCCATGGAAAACACAATATTTGTAAAATGAATGGTGTGGCGGGACTTAATTGTCAGTGCGCGGCAGGCATCACACGGTGTGACTTGCTAAGCGCTCTGTCCCGCTGTGAAGTCGTGAGCACACGGCGTCCACATACGCATCAAATATTGACGCATTAGACTGTGTCCTGGTCTCTAAGCGATAGAATTTGGGCGCCCACATTCATCCACCCTGCTGTCTTTCTCCTCCTCCTCCTCCTCTTTGCGTATGCCTGCTCCCCTCACTGCCAAACAGCCTGTCCCTCTTTCTCCAACGCACGCACGCACGCGCACGCACGCACGCACACAGAGGCACCGAGGCAGCCAATAGGAGAGCACCAGTCTCCCCGTTGCTTGCCACTCAATGCCTTGTTGCCAGGACAACGGCAAGGCATGAGATCCACTTTACTTGAGCATTTTAAACTTGGTGTTGACTCTTACTGAAAACAAGAAAAGGTCTCTCTGTAAAATGATTCTGCTAGATCGACAGTAAATCCTGCCCATGTCCGTCCATCTCCCTACTCACTGCATCGCACCGTAGCCCCTCTCTCTCTCTCTCTCTCTCTCTCTCTCTCTCTCCTTTGCTCGCTCTCTTACACTCTGTCTCTGTGTGCAACTGCATGGCATCCCGAGGAACCTTCTACAAGTCTTGCAATGGTGTCATAATGCGTCTGTGTAGCAGTTGCTGGAATGGCGGATTAAGTGCAGTGGGCAGGTAGCGAGATCGTGTCATGTCTTCGCCATGCAAAGTGTCCACACACATACAGTGCATGAAAGGGTTTCATCACCACGCTCTGTCTCCTCCATTCTCCAGGTCTTCAGTGATGGACGGAGACATGTTTGTTTTGGTCTTTATCCTCCTGCTCCATCCTAATTCTAGCATGGAAGGTAAGCTGCTTGACTGCCCAGTCTTTCCTCACAGGCCTTGTTACCTCCATGTCACATAATGCGGCTTTATCGTGAGTTTATTTTGCGTTTTCTCCGCTAGTGTAAGTTGGAATTAGCGGTGCCGTAGCATTTTAATACACACACAGACACATCCCGTGCAGAGCAGTTAGCTTAGCTACTGGGTGGTGGTGGGTGAAGATTACACTTTGTCCACACACTACTGTGAATGTGGGTAACCGTAACACAAAAAAACAAAGTGCACGTATTTAGCAATCGATAAGCTGCCTCTTACGCAAATCCAAATGCAGTTGGACACATTGTCCTAAAAAAATACAGTGTGGTGGTTAAATACATGCGTTCATGTCATACTATTAACTTGTGCCTTTAACTGTTTCCTGTGCAGATGAGGGCGGTATTGAGTGTGTATGTAGCGGTGGATCTTGCGGCAGTGCAGAGCGATGTCTGGGCCAGCGGTGCTTCAGCTCTCTCTCAGTGCTGAATGGTGTGTCAGTCCACGAGAAGGGCTGCATTATGGGTAGTGGGGGACAGGGAGCTATAAGCTGTGGAGCCCCACCAACCCCTGAGCTGGCGGTCGAGTGCTGTCGTGGGCAGCTGTGTAACTTGAACGTCACCATCCAGCCGCCAGTCAGAGGTGAGGTATTTGTGTTGAAAGTGTCGTTAACATTATATAACAAGAAATAACTGCCGTTTCATAGGTGTCTCAGTGGTTTAGCAGTTAATTGTCAAAACACTGTTCAGGGGAAATCATTTTGTTGTAGTAAATTAAGTAGCAGGTGATGTTGACATTTTGTCAGCTATTATATCAAGTGAAATACTTTTTAATAAGCAAAAGAATGCGTGAGGTTTTGAAACATCTTGACATATTGGAGTGAATAAAAGCTCTCAACTAAAATGTACTAATCAGTGGGTTTCCCCTCCAGATGTCGAAGTGTCGTCTGGCAGACCGGTCCTGAGAAACCAGGAGTGTGTATGTGAGGCAGCTGCGTGTGAACCTGGGAACCGCTGTGTGGGGCAACAGTGTTTCTCCTCGCTGGAAATGATTGACGGGGTGGCTGTCCAACAGAAGGGTTGCCTGAGTGACGACGAGGTGGGCCGAACCACCTGTGCCACACCGCCGTCGCCGGCCAGCATCATCAAGTGTTGCCAGGGCCACCTGTGTAACATAAACGTCACTGTGCAAGCGGCAGGGAAAGGTGAATTAGCACGTTATTGGGGGGAAAATAGGGTTAACATAGATTTGAATGGCTTACATGCTCATTGAACTGTGTTGACCTGAACTAGACCTTCAGTTATAAAGCTATCTTTTAATTTGGTTTGTTACTGGCCTCCCATTTGGATATGGAAGGTTTATAATGATAAGAACACATAATTGGCTTCATAGTGTATGAAACTGCTATACACTGTATGTACTGTATATGTATGTACTACTATATACTATATGTACTGATTTTATTTTCTGATTTGCATAGGAATTTCTATTCTTTGAATTGTTGTCTGTTTTTGACAGCGCCATTTGTGAATCGTTATTTTGGGGAATTTGGGCTTCTGTTAAATTTCTGTGCTAAATGATCTGAGGTTTGCTTGTGAATGAAGAGAATCTCTAAGATAGAAGCCATCTTCTGCTCTGTCCAGCCACTGTATCCAAGCTCTCTCTCCTCACACAGTATTGTCCTCTTCCTGTTTCCTGTGCAGAGGAGGAAGTGAAGCCCCTGGCCAAGGAGGAGCACTGGTGCGTTTGTGAGGGCAGCTCCTGCATGACGGGCGAGCGCTGCATGGGCCACCAGTGCTTCTCCTCTCTGGCGGTGAACAGCGGCTCCCTGGTCTACCAGAAGGGCTGCTTCAAGGTGATCGAGCAGAGCCACATGACCTGCAAGACCCCCCCTTCCAGGGACCAGGTCGTGGAGTGTTGCCATGGACACCTGTGCAATATGAACAGCACCGTAGAGCTGCCCGTCCAAGGTTAGGCCTTAGACTTCCCACAATGCAAACGCAAGCACCATTTATCTAGAAGCCCGGCTCGGACAAAGAGGCAGGTGCACAGTTGAGAGGAGATGAGGTAGAGCAGCGTCGTCTGTTCGTTTTGATTTCACACTTTTACATCTTCGTCCTTTCAGCCGTGACTCTTCGTCCTATTAGCTTAATGGTTGGTGCACACAAAGTGCCCCCCCTCCCTGTTACTGGTTAATGCCCACAAAGGTTAGTTATGCCTTTTGTTACAGTCGGGAGGTACGCACATTCTGTCCTTTTGTGCCAAAGAGACGAGGGGTCAAGCAGTCTTTTAACTTTAAAAGTCTCCTGTGGCCTTTGTTACCATCTCTTGTGCCTGGATGCAAGCCTGCATGGTCACACTTTAGGACATAGGAGAAATGAGGGAGGTCTTTAGTGTTGCTTAGTCATGGCCTACTTGTGTTAGGGCTGGCTGACAAGACTCTGGAGGTTGAAGACTCCTGGGAGTGGAGGAGGATGAAGAGGCAGAAATGTTGCCTTGAACGCCTCCCAACATGTAGGCAAAACATTGTGTGACATGAATACGTTAGCTGAAATTATAATTCCCTGGCTGTCTGAAGCAAATATATTTGAGTAAATATTGGTGGTAAGCATTTTTTGTCATTTTAATAAAGCCATGTTTTTTACTTAATAATAGATTGTGGAGATTGAAAAGTAATTGGGTCGCAGCACCTCACCAAATGAATTCAAATTGTGAAAATTGAATATGATGCTGAAATATCTGGACTATACAGTCTATAGCATTGACAGCTATGGTTAGCTCCCTGAATGTCTAGCTAGCTCTGTGCACTGGAGAGATGGAGTTCAGTGTGAGAGGGGAGGGAAGTGGAGTATTGTCTGCACTGGAGGCAGTGCGGGGCATTGGAATGTTTGGACTGTGTGTGCGTTGGTCAGTTCCTCATGCTGGACTCAGCAGCCGGGATTAGCTGTACTCCTTTACTGTGTGTTGGTAGGAGAACGAGAGGGTGGTGTCTGTGACCTTCTATTTTGTGTGTGTGTGTGTGTGTGTGTGTGTGTGTGTGTTCAGTTCATCACCAGTGAGCTACAGGGAGCACGTAGTTTTCCACTGCAGCTAATTATTATTATCACTCTCCATAAGTGACGGCTGTCTCTCAGCGTTTCTGGCGGAGGTTGTGGTGGGTCTCGGGCCACTGGCCTGACTCACTTGACTGGTCTGACCAATCTTATTATTTGCAACATAATAGCTCAGTGGATAGCTATAAGGTCCCGGGTTCGAACCCCGGCCTTTATGTGTGGAGTTTGCATGTTCTCCCTGTGTCTGCATGGGACGAGCTGCTCCTGGCTACACTCATGGACACCATTAGAATGTATGCCACATAATTCTGTCCAAACAAAAAGAAAAGAAAACCCTTTTCAAAATGTTTGTGTACCTTAAATGTCACAACAACCCTGCAGGCTCCTGTGGCGCAGGCCCAAGCCAGAGATCCCGGGACTTATCCCGTGTAACATTTCTCTCACAGATGAGGAGCCCAGGGGCAGTGTGGTCACCCTGGCTGTCGCCCCCATCATCGTCCTCATCGTGCTGTCTGCTGTCGCCGCCCTACTGTTCAGACGCTTTCACTACAACCAAATGGAGAGGTTGACCGTGCGGGACGCCGAGTACGGCACCATTGACGGCCTCATAGCCTCCAACGTCGGGGAGAGCACCCTGGCGGTGAGTACTGTGTGGGGGGAGGGGGTACATGGGCACGGGAAAGACATGAAACAAACCCCGCGTTAAAATATCCAAGCTAGCAGTCAGGACTGTTTGCGGGCTTGTGCAAATGACTGCTTTAGTCAGACCACACCAGCTACCGTACTCTCCTATGAAGTCTCATGCATCCGCCGATAACAGAACATAGTCCACCATTTGATAACGGTCAAAAACAATCTTGTTACATTGCCAATACAGTAAAATATTTAGTCAAAAACCCATTAGGTTTTCTGTCATACTATAGTTTGCATGTTAGCGGGGCTTGAGATATGAAAACAGCAGGTTTTGATTGACATCTCAATTGAACCAATAAGACCTCTCCACAGTCTACAAAAATCAGTGACAGACCGTGCTGAAAGTAGACCCCGTCCTTCTTCTAACAGACCAAGTCAGTTGAAACAGAGTGTGTTGATTAATGTGCAGGCTTAACCAGTGGAATATTGAACACATTGATTTTTTACAAAATGCAGATCAAGCCCTTTTTTTTTTTTTGGAGGGGGTTACCATGGTAAATAAGTATGGCAGACATGTCTCTGCTGGACCTGACCTCTCCGGTCTCTAACCCTTAACACTACTGCCGGGATCTTGCTACACAATATTTGTATATTTACCGATGGTTACCATGTCAGATTAGGCAATCATTAGTGTTAGTAGGATCCCGACCAATCATCTTATGCTGCCTTCCATTAATTTGTGTGAGTTAATCGGTCGTCTGAGAGGAGGGTCCGGAAATGGTCTATCATGGCTACAACAGTACTGTGTGTGCTGCTGGTGGTCTCCCCAAAAGAAAAACGGATAAATAATAAAACTGATTCTGTTGTGGCTATCCGCTACTGGGGAATGATAACCTAGCATGGCATAGCGTGACCTGCTACTCGCGCAAGTTGCTGAAGTGCTGTTGCTATTTCTTGCCGTCATTTGTCTTAGACTCCCTCTAGGAAATGTCAAAAAGGCAGGGGTATTGCTGCCACTGCTCAACGAACCTTTTCTCAGTTTCTGTGGGTCCAGTTCCAGACAGTATCAACAACGCGTCATAGCGTAGGAGTTGTCAAACTAGGCAGGAAAATACTAAAACATGCTAGACTTTTCTTCAGGGTGTTGTAGGGTGTTCCACACTCTGCATAGCCATTCTCTGATTATGTCAAACTACATGGGGTAGTTTGACATAATAAAACATCAGCAGTGTCGTTCAATTCATATTCGGGGCCTGACTCTGGAATGTGTCGGCCATGACACAGTAAGGAGAATCAGTCAGGAGAATCTGGCGGAATTTGTGTAGTCTGATCAGAAACAGAAGTTTTTCTGACAATCATTTATCTTCTGTCTATCCATTTTTAAATGTAGGCATTTAGCAATTATGTTTGCATCAGGCAAAATGTTTTCTATAAAATATTCTTCACCTTTGTTTTAGCATACTGTATTCTTATGCTGCCCCATGTCAGCCAACTGTGGATTGTGCATTATATCTGGTACGGTTCATGTTTAGAGGGCTGCTCAACTGAGACAGACTTCAGGCGTCTTGTGGTTAGCGTTTACTCAGAATGACAGCCAAGCACAGCCATTGGCTCACACACACATATAATCAAGCTCTGCTTGCAAATTGTGTGTTGTGTGCGTGTGGGATCTTGGGGGAAAAATACGTTCCCATTGGTTTTACAATCCATCCTGTGTATGATTTTAAACTCATGAAAGGATACACATTGAAAAGATGAATCTCATCTCAAATCCAATGTTGGTACAAGATTATGGTTATGTTTGTGTGTTGTGGGGCACCCAGGGTAATTGCAGCTGGACTACAAAGAACCAACTAAGCTTGTGTTGAAGGGTGCTGGGCTTATAATGCTAACCGTATCCCATGCAAACATAGAGACAGAGAATGGAATGTTTGTTTCAGCATCATTTAAGTGTTTGGCAGCACTGGAAAAAAGGTTATTAGAAACAGTGGTATGGCTGTAAAAAGTAAATTAGATTCAAACACTTGTGTTTGTTGCTATTGTAGCCTGGGGTCCAGAAGTCAGCTGTGATTTTAATTCAATTCTAATGATCTCATTACATTGTACTACCTAATGACCAGACCCACATGTACCCTGTAATCGCACAAGAGGATTTTATCCTGCAAAATGTCCCGTCATTTATTTTATGGCTGCCATCTTTATATTCCAACGTGCCTCAGAGACTGCTTGTGCTCTGCTGCGCTGCATTTGTTTATCTGAAGCGTCACTCATAGTTTTGTTGTTGCTCAATCCTCTCACTCTCCTGCCAGATTTTTTGTTTTCTCTTTTTCTTTTTTTCTTCCTCAAGCAGCAAGCGACTGCCATACAGACAGGGTGGCTGTGCACTGCCCCCTTGTGTCAATCACAAGCCACTGCAATGGCCTATGGTGGGGATAAAAATAAAGGTTTTAGCCGCATAGCGCCTGTTAGCAGTCTGGCACTTAGATTAGAGAAGTCTCCAGCCCCCACACCAGTCACTAGGGAGGGGGTGGCACTGCTGTTGTTGACTCAGCAGGGGGCACTCTGCTCCTCCACACGCACACACACGCACACGCAAACGCACACACACACACACACACACACATACATACATACATACACACATACATACATACTCACTCAGCTTGCCCCCCTCCATCCCTTGTGGGTGCCACATCAAAGGGGCCTACATGTATTTACCTCCATCTGAGTCCCAGATGCTCTAGACTTCATCGTTTACACCCTCCAAGCGCTGGAGTCCATAAGGGGACACCTTTGGTTACACAACCACATTTCTTCCACAGAAAATGCACGCAAATACTTCATACAACAACTGAGAGCTGTTGCCTAGACAGGATGAATGGCCTTTCTGACTGAGGTAGTAAATAACATTGTAGCAACCAGCCCCAAAGTAGGATCTGTACTCACAAATAGACATACTGTGTGTTACATGTCACCACACTAGATGGGACTGACCTGCATATAAGAATGTACTTTTTCCTTTGCTTGTCAGAGCTCTCCTGAATTAACGTCTCAAACGGAACTGGCTGCTTTATGGCGTTATTGAAGGTTTGGGGTTCTGAAGCTAACACTTTCTTTGGGCTTTCCTCTGTTCCAGGATCTGCTGGATCATTCGTGTACATCTGGAAGTGGCTCTGGGCTCCCGTTCCTTGTTCAGCGCACGGTAGCGCGACAAATCACGCTCAACGAGTGTGTGGGTAAGCATCCTCTAAAGATTGTTCTTTTTGGGGTACCGTATGTGTGAGATCATTCGCCTCACACACACTCCTTGATTCACGATCGCCCTGCTATTTATAGACGATTCCAGAAGATTCTGAAAGGCTAGCCAGGAGGCTAATGTGCAAGTGTTGGCAATCAATTCCCCAATCGCAAAATTGCACACATTTGATTTGTTAGGTCTATGCTATTGTGTCATAGATCTTTTTTTTTGTTTTTTTCCCCAGAAAACATGTTTTTAGATTAGCAAACATTTCACTGGCATGACTCATCTGGGCCTTGTTATTAGCAGTAAAGGTCAAGACAATAGAGTTGAGTAGAATTGTGAAGAAATATTATTTTATGATTTGGCCTCATCAACCCTCATCAATTTGACTTGATAACAATTTGTTCTGTGGTATAATGTAGCTCTCTTTCTTGTATATGAAACACAAGCATATTGTTGTTACCAGTATAATGTAGTATATTAAACACAACCATATTGTTATTACCAGTATAATGTAGTATATGAAACACAAGCATATTTTTGTTACCAGTATAATGTAGTATATTAAACACAAGCATATTGTTGTTACCAGTATATTGTAGTATATGAAACACAACAATATTGTTACCAGTATAATGTAGTATATTAAACACAAGCATATTGTTGTTACCAGTATAATGTAGTATATTAAACACAAGCATATTGTTGTTACCAGTATAATGTAGTATATTAAACACAACCATATTGTTATTACCAGTATAATGTAGTATATTAAACACAACCATATTGTTATTACCAGTATAATGTAGTATATTAAACACAAGCATATTGTTGTTACCAGTAGAACACTGATGTGTTCTCTTTTCCCACCAGGTAAGGGCCGTTATGGTGAGGTATGGAGGGGTCAGTGGCAGGGAGAGAGTGTTGCTGTCAAGATCTTCTCCTCCAGAGACGAAAAGTCCTGGTTCCGAGAGACGGAGATCTACAACACAGTACTTCTGAGGCACGAGAACATCTTGGGTGTGTACATTCATCTTTTATATTGCACACAAACTGTAGCATACATTTAACATTTAACATTTTATTAATCCTGTTCTTGTGTTTTCTTTGTCAGTTTACTACAGCGGCCATACCTGGCCAAGCCATTTGAAACTATAGTGCAAGTTCAACATTGTATTCTTGTTTTATCTCAAGGCTTCATAGCGTCAGACATGACTTCCAGGAACTCCAGTACGCAGTTGTGGCTGATTACCCACTTCCATGAGATGGGCTCCCTCTATGACTACCTTCAGCTTAGCACGCTGGACGCATCCGCCTGCCTGCGCATGGCGCTGTCCATCGCCAGTGGCTTGGCGCACCTTCACGTCGAGATCTTCGGCACCCAGGGCAAACCGGCCATCGCCCACCGAGACCTGAAGAGCAAAAATATTCTGGTGAACAAGACCGGACAGTGCTGCATTGCTGATTTAGGTGAGAACACCTGGCGTGCAGTTATGCCATAGGGAACACCCTATGGCATAGAAGGGAGAGGTGTTTTTGTCGAGTTTAACTATCAACAATCATTCTCCAATATCTTTTACTCCACCTTTAATTTAAAATGCCGTTTCTCTGTGTTTTCTACAGCTTATAGTGCCTATGCATGCTCATAGGATTCCTAGGTCAATCTCTGGTTGAGGTACAAGGCTTTGACAGGCATCGCCGAAGAGCTGATAAATAATCAAACCCAATGAGATTTAAAAAGAAAATGTTATAAAATCAAAAACCTGTGATGTTAGTTTGTTTTATTAAATATTGACAAATGAAATCTTTCACCCTGAATTGTAATTAATGTGAAAAGGAAGCCTCAGAACTAGGTTTCTCAACTAGGAAAATCAGTTGTACGTCATGTTCCACACCAGGGCTTATAGACGTAGACAAACAAGGTCCATGCAACATAGCTCGGAGCTTTATTCTGATGCGTAGAAGAGGCAATTACACGACTAACATGTCTGCTTTCTTGTCCTGGTTGATGCACCTCTGGGTTTGGATAGGACCAGACAAGCAATATTGGCCGGGTACTATTTTTGTCGCTCATCAAGTGCATCTGTGTGAGTGCTCAACTGCTCCAGCCATGTCCCCCTCACAGATCCATTTATCTATATTAGTTGATCATTAGAGGAAGATGTGCACCATGTACCAGCTCTTAACCAAAAACACATTAGGAGGCACTCTAACCTCCTACTCTCTTACCAGCAATGTTCTTTGCACTAATGATACATATTTCCTAATTCAGGTGCTGGGCTTAACCTGGCTGCAGATTGCTGTTCACTCTGCTGTTTTTTTATTTTTTTGTTATCCTGCAAAACAGCTGAAGTTCTTCTTCATGTCCCAAGAGTTGTGTGACCACAGTATGCATGGGGAAATGTTTGTTTTGCATGAGAAAAAGCGTGTTTAAAAATATTCTTCTTTCATCACATCGCGATCGAACCCCAATTGACCTTTTAATTAAGTGATCCGTATTGGACAAAAACAAGACATGAAACAAAAATGGCCGTATGTTTTTGTCCTAGGCCTGGCCGTGATGCATTTCCAAGACACCAACGAGTTGGATGTGGGAAACAATCCAAAGGTTGGCACGAAGCGCTACATGGCACCAGAGGTGCTAGATGACTCAATCCAAACAGACTGCTTCGAGTCCTATAAGAGAGTTGATATCTGGGCCTTGGGCCTGGTTTTGTGGGAGATCGCCAGGAGGACAGTCAGCAACGGTTAGTGCACGTTTAGTTGGCGAAGTCTTGTTTTCTATGTGTACTTTATATGTCTATACCTGGACGCTTAGCCATGGGAAGCTCTGGGTCAGCACAGGCTGCATATTATTTATTTGACCTGGGTCTGTGACCCAGATGGAAGCTTTGGCATGATACTGCTAATGCAGGTAGCTGAGCTGTGAATGGGGTTTAAAGAACAAACCTCATTGGTTAGGATCAGTGATGGAGTATGTACTGGACAAAGGTTGTCTATGTAATGAACAGGGAAGTATTTTCCTGTGACCCTGATAAATAGGTCAAATGTGGGTTAAACGTGATCAATAATCCTTCGCCCTTGTGTGTGAAAAAGGTATTGGTCTATGCTGAGCATAATAAGATACAGTAATATACTGAAATAGTAATGTATGTAAAGGATCTTTACTGGCTTCAGAGTATTTACTGTAAGTGGAGCAATTGGCCAAATATCACCAGTAAAATAAATTAAAGTATATATGGCTAACCCTGTACAAGTTATTCAAAATAAGACACAAATGTCTTTCAAGTAGACAATTCAAAGTGAATAGTTTCTGCATGCTTAAGCCTTAACTAAATTCGGTCATGATTTTAATTGGTTATATTTTCTAAAGGAACAATAGGCCTGCTTAATGTAATGGTGGCTATGTGAAACCCTCTCAGCAAATTATTAAAAGACTTGGCCCTGCGTGGCACATTATGTTGCCTGTGGGAAAGCCTTATCTTATCTGAAATGGATTTTTCTTTTCCCCCTCAGACCTAAATGCTTATTATTGCTGTTTTATTTTGGAAACTGGTCTGACAAGGCGGCTATATTTTAACTGCAGACAGAATTTCTTTACACTAATAATGGTTAAAGAGAGTGCTTTTACACACATGTTCAACATTCAAAGTATTTTGAATGTTTCAGAGAAGGCCGTTATTTACTCTAATGGAGATGTAAATCCTTTTGACCCACCATCCGTTTAACACTGACTCTTAAACCCTACATGTAGGTATTGTTGAGGACTACAAACCACCATTCCACGATGTTGTCCCTAGTGACCCAAGCTTTGAGGACATGAAGAAGGTTGTGTGTGTGGATCAGCAGAGGCCCAACATCCCCAACAGATGGTTCTCAGATCCAGTGAGTTGCCCCTCAGTTACTTCAATAACAGCTTAATGCTATAGCACATCTTATATCATTAAAGCGTTAAATCATAGCTCCTTAGGTCATTTGTGGAAAATATGTGCTATGTTTCTGTCCTTTACAGGTGCTATATACAAACGTTCACACATTAACAGCAAACTGTTTTGAGTGTAAAGAGAGTAGAATAATTGCATCCTGAGCAGAGAGTGACAGTCCCTGTGTGTGTGGTAACCTGTGGCCCGCAAAGCATTTGTTTTGGTCTGTGATGCTGATGCTTAGTGTGACATCTAGTGGCAGACCAGGTTATAAATAGTTCCTTTAACAACACATCTTTAATTGATGCAATTATTTCTATTTTTGAGTTCAATGTACTTGTACAAACTTAGCTCATGTACGCTCTCCAATGATTAAAAGCAGAAGTCGATGCCGACAATTGTCCTATGATTATGATCATTTGGGAAAATGGTGAATTAGTGTTTCTTCCTTCTCTCGCCAACATAAATATTCAGACTAAATGGTAAATGGACTGCAATGGGCTAGTCTCTCAATCTAGAAGCAGCAGCCAATTACGCAGTCTAGTTCTTTAAATCTATGCATTCAAACCCCAATTCATTGTACTGGGCTCCACACCCTACTCCCATTTATATAGTGGGCAGAAGGACGTTTATGTTCTAATGAGAAAAGCTTTCTTCTTGGTCTTTTTTTTTGTATTGTATGCATTTAAATGTTACCATCTGTTTTATTTACAGATGTTATTTGTATTTTAATATTTTTCCATTTAAAATATATATTTGTAGTTTAATATTTTTCTATTTAAAATATACATTTGTGGTTTAATATTTTTCTATTTAAAATATATATTTGTAGTTTAATATTTTTACCCCCGCCTATTTTCCAGACCCTGACTTCCATAGCTAAACTCATGAAGGAGTGCTGGTACCAGAATCCATCAGCCAGGTTAACAGCCCTACGCATCAAAAAGACTCTGACAAAGATTGACAACTCTTTGGACAAAACAAAAACAGACATTTGAACTACGGTGACGTACTACAGACCTTATACCATATACAGAGGCTGGAGCATTCGCTGGAAATCCCATAGGAAAAAAGACTGATTTGACTCGGTGCCCTTATAGTGGCACAATGTATTTATTTTTAAAACGACATGGCGGGCATATTTTGGTATCCAAAGATGGCTTACAGGGCATGTCTAAGACTGCCAATGGTCTTGGATACTCAGATGCTATCTATTCACCTTGAGGCATAGGAGAGCTATGGAAGAACCCTTTAACTGGGCATTCACTAAGCTTACTTTTATTTAGAGCTGCTGTTTGTATTGCTCAATTCTAGTTTGACAAATTTCATTTAGCAATATAACTATTTTACATTACAGTGGTATATTTTGCATTCTCCGTGCGCATTGGGAATAAACTGAACCTGCCAATTACCTGCCAACTTTGTCTACATTATTTCTTATGTGTTTTAACTTTACTGCATGTAATGCAGCGCTGTTTACAATGCTGTTAGCATAATTTTCCTGGGAGCTTGTTGTACAACATCAGCTCTTGCTATTCTTTCCTGAGACGCCTTAAATATACTTTGTTGTACTGTATCACTGCACATTTTAAATTGCGTTATGTACCTGTTCTGTTGTTCAGCTTTACAGAGACATGCTAAGAACAATTAAAATAAATGCTAGATTATGCACAAGTAAATTATATTATTCCAGAGTCAGAAAGCAAGCCTGTAAAAGTACAGTTGCATTGTTTTTGTGTTTTTCATCAATATTTTATATCAATTACTGATTTCAATTAATTAAATGGAAAAAATGTATGTCATTTTGAGTTTTCTGCCTCCTTTGTCTTCATGTTTAACAGTATTCAATTGCTTTATGTTCCATGTTTCAACTTCTCATTCATTCATTCATTTTTGACTGCAATTCTGGTGAATAGTGCAATTAAAATTATATAATCCAACAGAGATTTTAATTAATTTGTTGACCCCAGTGATTTCAAATGTCAACGATGGGCAAGTCCAGTGCGAAGATGGCCACTAATCTGACCTAGACCCTTTACTCCCAAAATGTTAACTGACTATTGTTGCCTTGGAGAGCTATTCTCATGATCACTTAATGATCTCACGAGCTCCAGTTTGACTTTAACGTGGGTTCTGTTTAACAAACTCAAGATGTTTCTAACATGGTCTGTGACACTATGTTGACATTTATTTATCAGATCTGACATGGTAAAAGTACAACTGTGTTTGGCTGTCATGGTGACACTACTCTCATGAAACAGCTGTCAGGTAGCCTACTGAGGACATTTTAATATTCAGTGTCATTGTATCTGCCCTACAGCTACAAGAGTTTTAAGTTTTTGCCAATATTATAATGCCACCTTTTTTCAATGCAAACATTATTTAGCAAAAAACTTCACTTCATCTCATGTTTATTGTTGCAGTCTTTTGGCATATACTGGCATTTATGTAGTCCTAAAATATTTTATAAATCTTAAGAGTTGTTTCTCAATGTAGGTCCATTGTCAAGAAATCGCCCCTTTGCCTCTATATAATGTGATTTTTTTTTTTTTTTTTTTTTATAATTATTTTTAAATCAAAGTAATTTTTAAATATCACAAAAAGAGTAGGCTATGATACAACAAAGAGGCTACCTGCAGGCCTATTGGTTGCAATTTGAATGCTTTTTTTTTTTTTTTTTTTTTTTTTTTTTTTTTTTTTGGAAA
>JAODUH010023924.1:0-24515 GCA_027564835.1 Typhlichthys subterraneus
CCCCCCCCCCCCCCCCCCGGTGGCCAGATTAGGGAGGGAAAACGAACAACAGAGAATAAGTGTTGAGAGCAGCTGACATGGATTCAGCGGTGATAGGTGGGTTATTACACTTCTAACACACCTCTGCTGATGGAGGCGATAGCAGGCAGGAATGCAACTCGACATAAGGAGCCTTAGCAGGTTATTTTGGAAACATGCAGCAAAGCTGGAAACCTTCTTGCGACTTTTAAGTTCGACCCACTTCTCGGCACATGCTAAGGAGAAGTGTAGGGACATTAGCAAATATTTTGAATAATTCGTAGTTGTATTAAAAGCCCCCATATTATTACATTTTCTATGTCATTTAGGCCCTTTTCTCCACATATGTTGAACATTCAGTTTATGTTGGCGTTGCAATTTTTTATCATACTTGTCTGAGGTGACTGGATGCAATCAAGAAATGATGTCACACATTGGAGCCAAACCTGCTTGTTTTACACAATGGTCTAGAAGAATTACGCTGTTTAAATTACATGTTGGGGAGGTATTAAAATGAATCCAGCCCATTTGGGTCCTTTCAGAAAACACAATCGGAATATTTTGAATTATGCAATAAGTGACCTTTAATAAAATAGAATTCCCCACTCTCGTTTCACTTTTTCATAATGATGCAAATGCATTTAATGTATGATGTTGAACCATCTGTTTGCTATCCAGGACTCAGTCGAGGCTGACTAGCCATACGGCAACACCAAAACAGCTCTGGTCAGAGCTGTTTGGATTCCAAGTATTTTCTTTTATCTTTCCCTTCTGCTTTGTGCCAGTGCTCAGAAAGCTTTCCTTTCAAGCTGCTACTTCTTTTGATCACAGTTAAGGTCTGGAAACAGAACACACAGTGTGCTTCTTTGCCTGTCAATTATTGTCTAGAAACATGCCAGATAGGTATCACTGTACAGTATATCCATGCACTGCCTGGAACAATACTGCACTGTTTCAATCTTTAAAACAAAGACATTCATGTTCCACCAAGATACATAGCATTAAAACAGAAATATTCTGGGTGTTGATCTATGCACAACGATGCAGAACACAATAAATATTGTTCTAGGCAGCAAAATGTGCGCTAGCATGTGCACATCAGACTGTTTTGTGTGTTTGTACAAGCATCGAAAATATTTGAGTCATTGTACAGCAAACCCTAGTCAAGGTAAAGAGCTGCCCTATTCTACTGGGCATGTAATTTGCATAAATTATATAAATGCATTGATTCATTTCTTTGGGATTGTGCAGTCAAAGATTTCTGTGTGCATTGAATGTGACCTCTTCTTTTTCGAGCCTGTTTGACAGATGGCGTGCTGGAGATGCCACCATTTTAATCTCCCGCTCACTCATTTTCCTAACTGCCAACCCATCACTCTCACCGTCATTGAAGCCATCACTCTCTTGTACTCAACTCTAGATGTCTGGATTTCTCCACTCCTTCATACGTCACTGTGTTCATCTGTTTCAACGTCTTCAGTCTGGTCATGATACGTAAATCACCTCTTTTTCTTCGCCTACCTCCTTCAATTGCATCCCTCAATATCTCTCCAGGCAAGATCAAAACACAACCACAGTCAAGATTGAATGCTGCGTACTGTATGGAGGAAGGTTTTCTCACATTACCACTTGCTTTCACAATACCCCCCCTTGAGTCAGGGGAATGTCAAGGCAGCCAGAAGAAAGGCATTTCTCAACTGAGAACCGTTTTAAACAAAGGGCGAGCGAGAAGAGGTGAGCAAGAGAGAGAGAGATGAAGAGAACAGAAAATTAAACGGAATCTACTTTGACAACGGCAGAGAGAGCAGGCGAGTTAGAGAAAGAGTTGGGGGAGAGAATGATAAAGATCTAATCTTGGCAGACAGACAGACACAGAGAGTGAGAGTGAGAGTGAGAGAGAGAGAGAGAGAGAGAGAGACAGACAGACAAGACATAGAGATTACACATCCATTAGTTAGAGGCAAATCACTTCCTGATGCTGAGAGAAACATCTGGTATTGAGAGGAACTCTACACTGCACGACTTAACACATATCACCAGTGCCACCTGCTAGCTAATGCTTGCTAGCCAGTGCATGGGCACTATACTACTATAATACTACAGTTGAAGACAGGGTTCGCATGATAAAAGGTGTGGCAAGGTTAAAAAAAAAGCTGAACTCAGGAATCACAGGCTATAAATGTAGACATTCGAACAGCATGAGATAAGGATACATTTTTCTGAGATGTACAGATTATGATAGTGTCTTGTTGCATTGAACTGGAACATCCATTAACTCCTTCATGCCATGCCTCGTAAAGCCTGCATCCCAGTGTCCCCACGGTGAGTCAACCTCTGACAAGCTCGCCCTTCCCCCATCTGACAGCCAGCACTCCAGCATCAACTAGACAGGAGGACAGGAAATACTAAAGCTCTCTCTCCCGCCCCATAATCCATCACTCACTAACAACTGTGTGTGGATGGGACCTCTACACCTCATGAATAGATAATCTAGCATCTCTAGAGCACAATTCATAAAGACAGAAGAGTAGCTACTAGCTAGTCTGTAAATTAATGCAGCAACTACAGACCTGGGCTGGCATTAGGTTGCTTGACCATGGATGTAAGCCAGCCCGCGCGCGCACACACACACAAACACACACGCAAGCACGCACGCACACACAGTACAGGGTCACAATGACAGCGTGCTCTGACACTACCATATATGGCAGCAATATGGGGGAGGGGGCCAGGAAGTCAAGCCCAGCTATCCATATATGGACATTTGGCTTAGTATTAAAGAGAATGAGCCAAGTACATTATTAATGTAGAGTCAAATTCATTCTCAGCAGCAGTGCTGGGTGGAACTAACTAATTGTTAGCATATCTGCGGCAGGGTGTATCATAAGCTCATAGCTAATTGGATTTTGAGGAATGTTAAATCACCTATTGCATTTACTAATGTTCTACCTGATTTTACAGCAATGGGAGATACTACAATTTGTTGATTCAAAGATGAACACAACTGTGTTCCCCTCCTTAAAACAAAAAGTCACTAAAACCTCATAATTGGGGAAAAAAAAAAAATCAATTATTGACTTCCTCTTGGCAGCTTTAGCTTGGGGAAGAAAATTATAGCATGTGCATTTGAAACAATTTATGACAGCGGAGCAACCCCCTTAACCAGCAGATTATCTGTCTCAAGACCAATGTTGCCTAGCAACAAAAACAATTAAGGAATATGTTTTAAGGCTGGCTCTGTGCTTTCCATTAAGCAATGAAATTACTAAATCAACCAAAGCCAGCAACATGTAAATGAGCACTATTCTGCTGACTGCATGTCTGTGTGTGTGTGTGTGTGCGCGCGTGCACGCATATGCACATGCAAGCAAGATAGTGTGGCAGACTCAATCCTTTCCAAAGCTGTGTCCGCCATGTCTATGCACATAGCATTAAGGCTACATGTATAGCTATAATACAGACCGATATAATTATGTATTATCCTTGCAAGTCCACGGCTATGGGTGCATGCACATCAGGCCAAAAGGCGTATAGAGTATAAGAAAACCACTAGATTAATGCAGCATCAAAGGGTCTAAAGGATGAAACACCTCTTATGTCTCTCTATTTACAGACCCCTTACTCAGAGGATAGGACACAATCACGGCTCGGCAATCAGCAATAATAAGATTTTATATGAGCTGGTGTCGCAGATGATATTTTTACAGTTTTAATTTGACCGAGTTGAAGTCTGCTTGTTCCGGTTCTAATTCCCAGTGACAACACATTAGCAAAACACGGGAGGATTTGATTCATCAGAGACTAAGGGGCAATACATGGCAATAAAATGCATAATGGGTTCGTTTAGCATTGACGGTTGTATTGAACCTACGTCTGTGCTGTATATTATCCGGGCACACACTGTAATGGGAACACATAAATTATCAACAATTGCCACTAAAGAGGGGCAGTGGTGGACGTTGTCCAGAACTGCTCTAAAACGATCAAACCGTAAGCCCCTGCAGGTTTCTCTGATGCTTCTCTGCTGCACCCTTATTACCATAATGCAACCAGACATCCATTCTTACAACAGCAGGGGCTCTGGGGCTGCAGTGTGATGAGGATGCATAGCAGAACAGAGAGAAAAAAAAAAGCTTTGTCTCATGCATCTGAAAATGAGCCTATTCTACGTCCACAGCGACCGCAATGGGCAATGTTGCAGCCACCGTTATGTAACTTTGTGCATGCCGATGCTGTGGCGGCTTATCCATTTGGTTAGCCAATTGTAGTCTATATTCTATCCTAAAGGATTCATAGAAACTGATATACAGTTGCAGTTGTATTAATGCAAACCATCTCACATTTAAGAAAGCAGAGGTAAACGTGAATTACACCAACAATACTGTACTTTATCATTCAAATATGAGTATAAAGTAAAATAACATTTTGATTAAACTATAGTACGGTGCTATGAAATTTGAGTTTGATCATAAAATATAGTATGAGTATAATAGTATGAGTATAATATAATTTTAGGATAGTGGTAAATGCATACAAAAGATAAAACTAGGGCAGTGGCAGTGGACAGATTACAGAAAATCTTAATCCTGACAGGAACAAAGAGTATTGGCCAAAATATACAGTACAGTATGTATGTATGTTCCATTTGTGTTCTTTGCGATCCTATCTATGGTAAGTTAATACAAAATAAAATAATAAAAAACACAAAACCGGACAGATGCAGAATATAAATTGCTTAGAAAACTGTATATTTAACCATTTCATACATAATACACGGCAAACAATACAGTTTAGCTAATATTGTTTTGCCTATGCATTCACATTTGAAAAGATTCAAAAGGAAACCGTGTTACCCAGCGTTTCCCTGTTTCCTTATCAAAATCCTTTTTAAATGTGTGCTGATGGAAAACATGGTATTAAACAAATCATATGAAAACAATCAAATGCTATTATTTAATCAAACATTGTTAAACCGCCAAGGAAAGACTCACTTTAGCAAGCCAGACAGAAAGCAGGAAATAAAGGGAGGAAAAAAAAAAAACACACGAACACACAAAATAAATAAAAAGATAAAAACACATTTACTTGTATCGGGAGCAGCCATGGTGGACACAATGACTGGTGGTCCAGTTCTCCGACTTAGCTTCTGGTTACCTGCCACGGTGGTCTGGCCTTGGTTGTGGGCCCCCGCAGGCACCAAGGGGTTCTCTGGCCCCCCACCCCTACGCATCAGTTGTGGACTGAGATGAGCACTGTGCATGGGTGACAGCGGAGGCAGGCTTCTGTCTCTCTTCATGAGCTCCATAGGCACTGTGTAATTGGTAGAGTACGCCTTGGGCAGGTGCTGCGGTGTCTGTGGCCAAGCTGGCATGGACAGCGGCATTTGCTGGTGCGCTGACCCCGACGCGGTAGGAATTGGCCCCGTCATGTGCTGTGGCATTACCTGCATGCCATACATGGCCACCCCTTGCATGGGTACTCCAGGGTGTTGGGAGTAGCCAGACACCGGTCTGGACTGAGCAGGCACCAGGGCTCCTGCATAGGGACCCGTGGTACGCGGTACCGGACTGGAGTATCCAGCGGATGCCTCCAGGGGCTGCTGAGAAGGGGCACTGTTAGGCCTCCTACCCATGACCTCTCCCACCCTGGGGGAGATGGTGTGCATGGCCCCATGGGTGTGTGGGTGCATCATCTGGGGGTCCATAGACAGAGCATGGGGTGTGTGCGACGGCTGCTGCTGCTGCTGCTGTTGCTGGTGGTGGTAGATGTTCGAGCGGTGGCTGAAGCTATTGGAGCGGCCCCTCATCAGCGAGTGGGCCTGCGAAGCTTCGGCTGGCCGCTTGCAGCCGAGAGCCAGGCGGGAGAGCACCCGGGCCTGGCCGAGGTTAGGGGCTACGGCGCGGACGTCGTTTTCCTCCATGACGGCGAGCATACCCGTGGAGTCGAAGCCCTGCTGGAGCAGCGAGGAGATGGTGCTCTCCGACAGGCCTTCGTTACGCAGCAAGGCGAGGAACTCGGGGTCGGCGGCTCTGCGGGGTTCCACGGGCGCAGGGGTCAGAGGGGCGCCCGGGGAGGGAGCCGGGAGAGGGGTGGGAAGAGGGGTGGTAGACATGCTGGGAGCTGGGGCGGGAGCGGCCGCTATCGCTGCAGCTTGGGCTGCAGTGGGTGGTGGAGGCAGGTGAAGGTTGGGGTCGTAGATAGCGGGTGGGGGTGGAAGGGGTTGCTGCTGCTGCAGCAACTGGTGTTGTTGCAGCTGCTGTATTTGCTGCTGGAGTTGCTGCTGCTGCTGGATGCTATAAGGAGAGGTGGCGTCTTGCCTCATAATGACACCATGATTGGTAGTGTCTACCACCAGGCAAGTAGCGGCAGCCTGCTGATGTGGATCCAGCGGACGGCCATTAATGTCAGCATAGCCCGGGTGACTGGTTAACGGCGGGAGCTCACTTGCGTAGCGTGGAGACGCATGCCCCATGTTGTAGGGCGCCGGAGAGGGCGCTCGCGTTGGGATGCGTGCCTGTTGGCTATCGGGTATCACCTTAGGAGCGGGCACGGCGTACGACTCTCTGTAGATCCGGTTGATCTCGTGTACAGTCGGGGGTGGGGGAGGAGGAGGGGGAGGAGGGAGAGGGGAGGCAAGGGGCTGGAACCCCACTCGCCCTCCCTGACCCTGCTCCCAGGCAGCGCGAGCCCCAGGACCCATCGCGAAATGAGAGCCTGACCTGCTCAGTGGATGCTGGAGGGGCGGCGGGGGTTGGTGCTCTGCCCGGTAAAAGCCCTCGGGTCCCCGGGGACCCATCGCCGGGTCGTGGGAATAATAGTCCTGGTGGGAGATGGAGCCGCGGCGAGCCATGGACGCAAGCTCCGTGAAGCGGTTGAGCTCCGGCACGGAGCCCTTGCGCAGCGACCGGGGATCGTGCCGCTCGACGGAGATCTGGCCGCGGACGGAGTCCTGGTAAGGACGCGGGTCACGTTTCAAATCCAGGTCAGGAGGCTCGTTCCAACCCCCCTCTCCGCACGACAAGGAGCTCCGGCGACCTGCTGAACGCGCCGATGGCAGCGGCTGCTGCTGCTGTTGGTGGACGTCCACGGTCCTGTCCCAGTGACCGTCGACACCCCCCAGCGTGTCCCAACTGTGGGAGCGGCCGAGACTCAATTGGTTGTTGGCGACGAGCATTGGCAACAGGAGCAGTAGAGAACAGAGAAGGAGAACAAAACGTAGACCGCGTTTTCACAAACAAGACGAAGAAGAAGAAGACAGGCAGCGTTTGGCAGGTGTCGTCTTGTCTTCAGTTACAGTAACATAAAAAAGTAGACTACAGGCATAATGAAGTAGGTAAAAAGAAAAAAAGAAAAAAAAGGGATAAAGCAGGGGTATTATTTCACCTGAGATCAGGTGGTAATATCTTCTGAGCTCTTCTGAGGTCCGTGCTATCAGGTATCTCTCCCTTGGCTCGTAATCCTTTAATAATTGATATGAGGTTTTGCGGGCTCGTGCACGGGGAAAGAGGACACTGGTACACACAAACACACCACACATCACACCCCTACGCCACAGGGGTAGGTAGCTACACCATGGCGGTATCAGACTTAGTGCCTGACAACCAACAACAACCTTCCTATAAAAAAATAAAAAATTATTAAATAAATAAAATAAAACGAAACAGAAAACTTATGAAGCACTGGGATAGGCTGGCCAGCATGGTGTGGGCAGAAGCTTGTGCTAATCCTGTGGGTTTTATCTCTCCGGACATTTTTACTCGCTACGTCGATTGCTATGAGGGATTACCAGCTAAATAAAGCCCGTTTTAATTCCACTACACTGTGACGTCACGTGAACCAGATAAAAATCACCGACAGCTGTGATGTGATGGCGTTAATGGAAGAGAGGACACACCTCCGCCGCCGCTCATCCCCCACCCGACCCGAGACGCTTACTTCGGACTGGCAGCGTGTCGTTGTGGGCGCAAGTCATTAGGCTGAGCAGAAGTCACAGCAGAAGAGGGTCACAACCAGGCAGAGGAGGAAAGGCGAAATGAAACAGCCAGGTCCACTGAAATGAATATAGTTCTACCTGATAAGTCCAGTGAACTACAAATCCGCCGTGATTGGACACTAATCCTCCAGGCCACACGCGGCCGGGAGAAGCAGTACATTAAACTTGACATGTCCTTGATGCTTCTGTAAGAGTCAGTGTCTAACTTCAGCTACTGGAGAATGCGCACTAAGACCTAATGATAACAGAACATATACACTGTGCTTCATAGCAGCTTAACGATACAATAAACGCTGAGCTCCAATATTGCTTGAAAACAGAATACAAAGGATTCCTTGCATTTTGATATGCATGTTTGCACGCAGCTTTACACTAAACGTGGCACATCGTAAATACACTTTACTTTATTTACCATATTCTAAAATACTGCCTAAACATTTTTGTGTATCATCCAAAAAGATGAACAAAAGAAAAAAAAGAGTAGCTTAAAGTATAAGTTTTGGCCTCTATTTAGAGCATAAATGCTGAATTCAGTAAGACTAGGCTATGAACAACCACGTCCAGAATGTTGTGTTTCACATAGTGTCATTGGTCCATTTGAATAACCATTTTAATTTCTCTTAAAGAAACACCAAGCCCTTTTTACCTCTCAAAGCTCCTCTGATCCCCTTTGCAAGGCTCCATACTCTGGATTTTCCCCTTTAGAGATTGGGAAAAAACATCTGGAGGGGAGTGGGGGATATACACTTTGTAATGATTGCTAATCCTTGACACCTACAACCTTCTGCCTTGATAAAGCACAGTGCTTACAAAGATAAGAAAATGCAGCTTCTCAAATACTCCAAACACAAAACAACTTGCAATAGTGAATAAAAAAGAAAATCTTTGACATGACATCACTGCATTTTAGACCAAATCAAAGTAAAATATAATATATAATTCGTAATAACTACTAGAATAGCTAGCCTAGAGACATATACAATACATGTCTCAATGGCTGTGCCTTTGTACTGGCCTGTCTGCCTTTACAGACAAAACCTGATCCCTGTTATATGTATTGCCTATTTGCTAATGCATGTGAACAGATGTACAGTGAGGATCAGTTCAGTAAACGTCCCCCACAAGCCCCACTACAGACAGTCTGCAGCATGGTTTGGGTGGTAACGTAACTCCTTAGCGCCCACACGTAACCATGTTGATGAAGAACTGCAGTTGAGTCTAATGTAATGCTTAATCATGGCTGTGTAATTAGGGAGAGATCCATCAGTGGAACCGCCTCCTCGCTGCTTGCACACGCTGACAGAGAAAGCGGGATTGCGGCTGACAGGGGCTCCAAACCAATTGGGTAGATGTCAGCTCTACCTGATTATTCTTGACATTAGGAAAAGGAAATGGCCACGGGAAGGAAAGGAAGAAGCAAGCCGTCATAGAAATGTTAAACCAGGACAAATTGAACTAGAGGAGTTTCATTTTGTTCAGTGGCCTACATACCGCTGTTGACAGCAAACCAAATAAGCATTATTACTCACATTTGTTAACTATAACATCCTAACAGATCAAAACAATCATTAAAAATATACAAAGAAAATGACAAAACACGACTACTTTATAAGCTAAGTGGGGCACTATCAATTATTACACAGTTAAATTGTACATTTCTGCCTAGCTAGGCTATGTACAGTATTAGGCTACATGTATTTATTGGCCAGATAGGGCAGAATGGAGCCACAATACTGATATGCTGTGTCCCCAAACTCATTGCAAACAATAATGGAGTCACAACTTGCTTGCCGTTTAAAAAGGGACCTGATAGCCTTTGACAGAAAAAGATAATTCTGGGCAGACACTCCACTCAAAATACACACCACCAAGGTCGTACACACAAAACCATGTACACCTGGATTATGCAGTGTAGTTCTGCTCTCCTTGCCTCTTGCAAGAGGGACTGAGAGATGGAAACATCTACGGTAAAGACAGCCTCAAACGTGTATGCGCAGGATTTACCACATCTAATCCCACCGCTAAAGTAAATCTAGGAGTGCCGTACATCTGAAACTAAACGCTGTTTAACTTTCAAATTCAAACGTTCTTCGGTTTGCCCCATTTGCCAGACTACGCACACAAAGCCAGATCCACTGTAGCAGAGGGATTTAGGAATTAAGATGGGGATTTTAGAACAAATAAAATACCAGCCGGGTGGCAGCTTCTCAAGAGATCAAATTAAATAATATTCCACCAGTGAAACCTTAAAAAAAATACAATAATAAATAAAGGACTAACGTCTAAATTGCACTGTAGCAAAACTCAATATGTACGGTAGCTGTAGATTAATAGATCATTACATTGTAATCTGACTTTACCATGTCAATGAATAATTACTGTCTTCGTGTATGATTTCAGATCATGCCACTTTCTGGACTTAGCAAGGGGAAGACGTGTGCGCAGCCCGTCAACAGTTTGTGTTTAGTGCTAGCATGTTGAACATGAGTACGGACCCACTTGATCAGATATGTGGCTAATCTTTCAGCATGGTGGGGCTGTTTAATAAGCACCCTAATATGCCTCTGTCACTCAGCCTGTAGCTCCATGACTTCACATTAATAATGCACCTGGGCCACATATAGTGAACCAGGGGATGTGTTGGTCGACACACATTTATGTTTGTATGCCCTGAATGTTGTGCGCAAACTGTACAGTGTCTACCCATCAACTCGTAATCTTTATTCTGTGGAAGCACCGTCACAGTATCGACGCCTACAGAGCTCTGTTAACATCCCTCTTCACTCGGAGACATGCAAACCGCCACCAAAGCCGTGGCCGCGGTCAGACACGCATGCAACTAGAAATGAACACTGCGCAACGCGGAACAGAAACAAATGCAACTGCTGCCTCCCATAGTCCAGTCAGTGTGTCGCGCACTCCAGCCAGGCATGATCTGAATGTTAAACACTCATTGACTTATGCATGAGCTCGGGTAAGAAGGCACTAACTGGAAAGGGGAATTACAAAGCCTGTGCTGTACGCAGCATGGCTGTCAGAGGTATTTTAATGCACACTAAACAGACATCATACTGTTAGTTATTGTGTGATGCGATAGTAGGCCATTATTCCTCTCTAAACAAGATTTCCGCAGGGACTACAGATAAATGGTGAATAAGAGGTTAAGGGCAAAGCTTAGAGTTGTATAAATGATTATTCATTGTGCTGATGTAACAGTGTGTCCTGTAATACAGCTAAGATCACATAATGGATTGCGATGAAGCAAGCTAGTCAGTCCAGATGTGACCATTCGTGTGTTAAACAGAAACATCTCTACCCACAATGCATCTCAACACAATGCCTATTCTTCTCCAGCAGTGTATTGGTGTTATATTTTGAAGTTGAATTTTGCTGCAAATCATTTCCAGGGTTTATCGGCCCCTGTGGGCAGAACAACATTATCTAGAAATGTAAATGGTTTCCTTTCAAAAGCATACAAAAAGGCACACATCCACATCAGATAACAACAACATGTGCTGACACGCATTTCGGGTCGCCACTGTGTGAGTGGAAAAACGAGAAATTAATTAACGCAATACTGAACAGCGCCTGCCTCTAAACATAACAGCTAATTCACGTTTTCTATCCTGTCTTTACTTTGCTCACCCCCCCCCCCTCCTTTCTCCCCAGTTTTCCCTGCCTCTACACACATCCCATAAAGGGGCTGTGGGTTCTGGCCAGCTGCCTGGAACACGCCCAAGGGGGGGCCCAGAACCAGGGAGCACTGCGATGACTTCATGCAAGCGCTGGGTGCCAGCGGCTGATGTGGAGTGGGACAAGCTGTGGTGAGAGGGAGCAAAATGGAGGCGATGGATCATCGCTGTTGAAAACGTGCCCGATACAAATGGGGATAGCGTTTTTCCATTTTTCACCAGTTGTCATTTCAGTGGAGTCGTTGTTACAAGTTGTGTGGCTTTAACACCACGTATGACTCGAGCCTATTTATATTTCAGCAGTCCTGTATTCAATGTTTAAAAAGGAACACACACCAAACAGATGAATTGTAATAATTGGAGGGGAAAATAATGAATGTACCTGGCTGACACTGCTTTGACACTTGATAACTACCCCACCTTGTGGTGCTTACATGTGAATCTACTTTGAGCATCAGTCAGACCCCCAAAAGAGTATGCTGGATGCTTTCTTAGGGTCACATTTTAATTATACATGTTTTATATTTGTTTTATTATCTCACATAAAGTGGCATTTTCATGCATGTTGGAAATGCCACACTGTAGCAAAATGTTGCTCATAGCTAATTAAGAATCACTTCAAAAGAAGCATTTCTTTACGGGGTCTTAAAAAAAGAAAGAATGAATGGTCCTTGTTCAGGCCACCACTCCTATCCAATCCCTGCCCAGATCAGTCAGTTAGATCTGGCTAAACGACTGTGGCAACGGCTCCTGCCCAAGTTGTAGCATGCTGGGTCCACAGATGGAGCAGACAGAATGGGGGAGACTAAGAGGGATGGATGGGGGGGGAGACTAAGAGGGATGGATGGGAGGGGAGAGAGAGAGAAAGAGGGGGAAGGGGGGCTGATACTCATAACAGATGTTTGCTTCAGTCTCCGTATTGTGGTTGCACACGCTGGCACTTTATCAAACAACAGAGGGACTAATTACAGCATGTCTTTTAAAAGCTGGTGTCCGAGCCAATCAGTGCTGCCGGCCTTAATTGAGGCATGCATGTAGAAGTCGGCACAGAATTAAAAAGGTGTTATTCAGGCTAACGTGCCAATTTGACCAATTGTAGAATGCACTCCTTGTGGTTAGAGATGTGCACATTTTAAACCACGTTTAAACCAAGTCTGAGTCTTATTTTCAGTCAAATGTTTACAGTAGCACATTAACCCTCCCTTGTAATGACAGCCCATTAGATTTTAATTTAGATATCGTGACCTCTTCACGCTTACACTGCAGCTAAGTATATAGATGTTTTATAGAGGCACAGACTTGGTTATGAAATCCTTATTGGAGTGACACAGTCATTCGCAAAAACACATAAAGGGGCTGGGAACATTGTCTTCTCCATAAAAAGCAAAACACATTAGAACATTTGGGAAGGGGGGTCAGTGCAGGGTATCAGTCTTTTTAATACAAATTATATTTTAAAAAAATTCACTATTTCTGTAGATGGATAACACGGTGACGGGAATCAAAACAGATGCCCCCGGATCTGAAACAGCCCTATTTAGTCAGTCCACCAGATATGGCTTTGCTCGTGAAGACAGTGTGACTCATAGCTCTTTGATCTATTAACTTCCCCGATATGATTCACATCTAAAATAGGTAATAACTAACTAAAAATACCAAAAAAAAATTTTTTAAAAGTAGTATTTTATTGAACCGAATGGATATGAACAGAGTAGATACATTTTTTGATCCCATACATTTAGGAATGTGAGATACAGCAGATGTGGATTAGATGTGGTACAAGAGAGCATGCCATTTTATGTTGACTACTACTACTATACTGAATGTGATGTCTAGCCTTTTCTTTCTGTAAAGAATATATGAAACCAACTCCAAGCAAAAAAGACTTGTGGGTTTAGAGGGTTAGGGGAAGGTTTTTTTGGGGGTGGAGGGGGTGCATGTGCTTCCCAGCACAGAGGATACGAAGTGGGGTGAAAAGAGAGCAGAAACCAGATCTGTAACCTCACTGGGATTACATCTGTATGTCTCCATAGGAGAGGAGCAACGTGATGATGTGGTGACGAGACCATAACATAGCACTCTTACAAGAGAAACTATTATTTCCGCGCTTGGTAGATGAGTAAGGGGTCAAGCACACGACCTACAGTACATATTCAGCGGCTGCTGTAAAAGACAGAGCGGATATTAATATGCGCACAAAGACTCTCGGGCCATAAAAGCAGTGAGTTATTTTACTAGACCTTCAACGGTGTGTCCCCGACATCCTGGAAATGTCAAACAAGGACAAGTCAGCCACAATTTCACATTCATTCCCTCCCTCATCTCCTGCCACACACACACACACACACACATGCTGTTTGAGCCTTTCCCCGCATAACAGTTACTTACCGCCCCCATGAACCCAATTTCCCCCAAAATTAGATAACTCCCAGAGTAGAAGATCAAACCAGAGTATGATTCCTCACTTATTATATGACTCTAAAAAGTTAACTAAACAGAAGAGGAAAAAGCTAAATGTCACCACTATTGTTTCTGTATCATATCAGTCTGATGTAACAATATGGTGAGTTGTTTGGGGAAAGCAGAATAGGCAGAAAGCAGAGAAATACATTATGTACACACAGAAAAAAAAAAAAAACATTTTACACGCGCACACACACGTACACACACTTCATAGTGCTCCCACTGGTTTTTCAATGAGGCTGATATGGTAAAAAGGTGAAGCAAGCAATTGTAAGATAACCCACTTTTTGTCTAATTCAGCGAATATCTCCACACGGTCTGCTAGCTTCTATGTGCACACTGTTTTCCTAAACAGTTCTGGGTCTGTACAAGGGAACGCAAACATAGTGGAACCACTATCACAGCCTTGGCAATGCGTGTCCAATTTGGGTGTTGGAGCTTCTGAGTCCCTATGGCACTAAAGAAAGGTATTTCAGTTTTGATGAGTTCAAATAACAATCACTTCAGAAAGTGCATTGTACTGATACACACCTCCATATGCTGCAGTGAACCGTGTCACACGTAAATAAAAAGGACAGTGCATGTGAGCAGCGCATGCATCCGTTGTATGGATGCCTATTTTGCATTTATGTATAGTGGCAACAAGAGCCGTCTGCTTTCGAGGGAACCATGACTGTGTTTGTTTGTGAAAATGAGCAAGAGAAAACACATTAAGCTGTGTACAGTAAACAGCCGTTGGTGCTGTCCCCTCCTGCACAAGCGGGTGTAACTTCATATTTAGTCGTCATTTGCGCTTATTCTTATTTCATTCATCTTAAGACACGACTAAACAATTCATATATTGGGAATATAATTAAATGAACTGCAGTGTACTGACACTGGTCCTATGAATTATGGAGTATTCAAGTATCATTCTTGACAAAACTGCAGGAGGGTGTTACATTTGTAACTAAGCCATGTTAGAATGTGTGGCAATTGCTCTGCAAAGGTTAAACACAGACTATTGGAATGTGCTATTGGCTCATTTAATATAAGCCATGTACAGAAGACGCCGTTAAATCATTACACCCCTCTGCCTCCCTCCAACCCTGCGCGTGTGTGTGTTTGTGTGTGTGGGGTGGCGGGGGGTGGGGTGTTGCTGACAGAGGGGGTTATATGAAGTTGTCTCTAACTGCTCCACTCTGGTCTGCTGTGGTTTGGCATTGTTAGGCCCCGATCACACAAAGACGCCTCGCTAGAAACTCGTGGTAGGCGAGACTGGCATGCGTTTGTTTTGGCGTTTTTTAGACGCGTAAAATTTAAAATGCACTCAACTTTTCAGCGCAGGGCGCGGAGTCGATCTGTTCGTCAATGTGACAGTTGGCCCAGGCAACCGTTCTCTTAGGCCGCGCCTTTAGCAACGCGTCTCGGTGTTATCGGGGCCTTAGAGCTAGCTACGCAGACTTCTGCTAAGGTGCTAGCTCCTCTTTGGAAAACACAATAATTAGAAAACAAATAAAAAGCAATGAAGAGCTCCAAGCATATAAGACAAATATGGGACGCCATAAGCTTGGTCACAGGACTCTAATAGGACAGAAATAGACTCCATAGGCCCAATAGGACTCAAGCAAATATAAATACAACGTGAAGCAAATAGGCCCCAAATAGGAAGCAAATAGGAAGCAAATAGGGTACAAATAGGAATCAAATAGGAAGCAAATAGGCACCAAAAAGGGCACAAATAGGAAGCAAATAGGAAGCAAATAGGGTACAAATAGGAAGCAAAAAGGAATCAAATAGGAATCAAATAGGAAGCAAATAGGCAACAAAAAGGGCACAAATAGGAAGCAAATTAGACCCAAACAGAATGCAAACATTGTATTTGGCGAAGGTAACTGACTTCCTCATTTCATGTGATCTATCCCGGTCATTTACAGGCTTACACTTGTATATCTGTAGCGCCAATTTCACACCTCACGTCCTACTAACATAACAGGTAAAATGTCAGCATGTCTTTGTTGTAAACGAAAGCTGTAATATTGCAGGGACAAGTATGTAATTGAAATTAGGTATATGCAATATGTAGCCGCGTATATGAATAGAGAAAAGCACTGTTCCTGCAACGTTGTCCAGGTAATTTACCAGGAACTATGTGTGAAGTGGCTCAAGTTTGGTTGAAATGGGTGTTTGCATTCAGGAGAAAGTAGCTCTAAAGGGACATTCTGCTATACCGCCCCCATAAGGTGAAAAGCCAAGCCACGTGGTGAGAACTAAACAGTAACGGAGATATGCCTCAACTGGTTGTTTGCCGACAAATTTGATTGACCTCAAGGGAAAACCAGTTTAAAAAATCCTTCAGAAAACTTGTGTGAAGATTGGTCTGAAGATCATGTGTGATAATTGTGGCACACATTGGACAAAGGATGCGGCCTGTGAAAAAGTTTTAAGATAATTCACAAAATTGAAAATGGCAGAAAGTCTTCACACGCACATTGGAGAATGGATGTGGTAGCATTGTTCAGTCTGCTTCTAAATTACATGGCATTAGTTGCAGGTCTGTGGGACAACAGAAGTTGTGAGAGTAAAGTGCAACATTGATCTGTTGGTGGCGCTACAACAATGGACACCAGAGTGCGTCCTAAACTGTCTCACCACTGATAAATTGATTCATCTGTGAAAACTCACTGAGCTAATGTTTAACTCCACTGGTTCTCCAAACACAGGGAAAGCTGAATAGGAACAGAAACACAAACAGAAAGCAGAAAAGTGCCCGTCACCTTCACAGATCCTGTCCAGTCGCTGTCGTTTCACTTTGTGTTTGTCGGCCAGCGCCATCCTGTTTTAGCTCCTCTCCTCCTCTCCTCCTCCTGGCTGTCTTCCCTTCCTCCCCTGCTATGCAGACGTTTGACCCTCAGATCCACCGGAAGTTGGCATGCAGAGCCAGGACTCCCTACAGGGGAAACGCTGTGATGTGTACCTAGACACGAGCAAAAAAATGAGTTATTATGGGGAGAAAGATAACCTACGAATGAACCTATCTGAAAATTAATACCATCCTATTAAAACCACAACATTATGGCAAGTTCTCTCAAATGCCAATTCCCTCAAAAAGTTGAACTAGAATCCACTTGTAACAACTGACTTTGCACAAACCTTGCAAAGACACTTATTCCCACTAGAGGGAGCCTTGCATTTGAGTCAGTTTGAGCCTTTCCCCACATAACAGTTACTTACCGCCCCTATGAACCCAATTTCCCCCAAAATTAGATAACACCCAGAGTAGAAGATCAAATCAGAGTACGATTCTTCACGTATTACTCTAAATATGACTCTAAATAAAATAAATGAAAGAGGTAAAAGCAAATATCACCACTATTGTTTCTGCATCATATCTACAGTATGTCTGATCCAATAATCTAATTAGATCCAACAACACAGTGAGTTGTTTGGGGAAGGCAGAGAAATATGCTATGCCTGTACACACACACACACACACACATCAGATAACAAGTAACTGTGTACATGGGCAAAACGCACATCCATACCATATACAAACACTAAACACACAAATGGTTGGGCGCCACACCACACTAACGTACACCCTCCTACGGGAGGTGGATGTGCGAGTCCCAGAGAGCAGTATGTGGGTCATGTAGTCAGCAGATGGGAGGAGGTTGTATCAGCAAAATACTGACATGGTCGGGGGGGGGGGGGGGTATGGGATTGAAGAGGATTAAAAAAAGACACAATGTCGATGATGTATGGAAATATCCCCCTATGCATAGACGTAGATTTCATGGGCGATGCAGAGGATGTCCCCCCCTCAATATTTAGAACAAGTCTATATGCCCCCCTCCTTCTTCAATTAAAACATGAAAGACGCACTGGGGCCGTCCGGCGATATCGGAGAGGTAGCTCATATGCGTATTAAACCGCTTGACAGTGTAGCCGTAACTTAGAACAGGCCTACTACACTATTGGCTCCGACTGTTATGTCCTGTGTTGGATATTTTAACGCTCACATTGTGCACCCCAGCCACACGGCTGTGTGCCGGCATATGTGGCACTGACGCACTTAAACTGCTACAAGCTCTGCCAGATATGCAGGGGAGGGCGGGTGGCAGGAGGAGGGGGGAGGCGGGACGCTAGATGCTGACTGAGTGCTATAGACCAAGACAACGGTTCTGTGATTTTGTCTCATTCACCAGTAGTAGTTTTAACAGGTTATGGACAAATTGTGTAGTAGATTATTACTATCAGATATAGTTTAGCATAGATTATCCCAAAACAAATTATTTAATTATGCAGAAAGTTGCATGAGCATACAAGCTATTAAAGTAGATGAGTTAATTAATACCTTAATTAAAATGTTTGTATTTATAATGTCTTTCCCCAAATAAAAGAGGACAGAAGAGGCTATATCATGCCTATGTGTGTTGAAAAATATAAAAGAAAGCCATGCCTACACAAGCAATACAAATGTTTGATAACCATTAAAAATATATGGAATATAATGCCAGGTAAAGTATGCCAGGGATCCTGTATTTAAAGTTTTCCTTTAATTAAATAAATATACATTTCCACACTACATTGATTCATAAAAGGCACAAATGTTTCCGTAAAAATTCACCAAACAACAGAAAATGTAGTGTTTGATTGTCAAAATGTTCTGGGGGAGGACCCCAGACTCCCCCGCTTCTTCGCCTATGCCCCCACATCCCTCGAGTCCCATCATATCAACTGCTTGTAGGCTAATCACTAAGCGCTAACACGCGTTCTGCACAGTTGTCTCTCCTGGGCGAAGGCGCTCGTGCATCGATGGCTTCCACCACCTCCTTCATGAGGCCCTCCCAGCCAAGGCAACATGTGGGAGTCGCACGAGACATAAATTGCACAGGAAAGGAAAGCAAGAGAGAATGGAGGTGTCAGGGAAAAGTCAGGCCTCCTCAGATATGAATAGACGCTGGTCACGCTACTGTAAGTGATGTCCATGTTTTCAACTGTGGATGTCTTTATAGCCATTAAAGACAGGAATATACTTAATGCACATTTCAAGCATTTAAAAAAATATCTCATTATATTGCATGCAGTGTTGGGCACGTTACTTAGGAATTGTAATAAGTTACTAGTTACTCCTTCAAAAAGTAATATTACTTTACATTACTATATTAATTTCACAATCGCTACCCTGCCTCGTTCCTTACAAAAATGACAACCTGTGTAGTCATCTTATTTTAGAATTGAATCCTCTTTATAGCAGGGCTCCAGGCGTTTAGGAGCGCCAGCACAAACGTTAGGCGCACCACTAATCGATGCGACTCAGCTTATTCATATTTTTCAGTGTTTTCGTTTCCAACAGTGGAAGGGGGGGTGGGGGGGAGGTTGTTGTACCTGGGTGGTGCTCGTGTAGCCTGGTTCTGCCCGATAATTGCTCTCAGATACATTTTCTAAAATGGGATTATATAGTCTGTAAACCCTGTTTTCACAGCCACCCTGCTGGCGGACCAATCACGATGGGTTACTGAGATTACATCAAGCATGTTTTAAAATGGTGGTAGATGAGATGATAAAGAGCTAGAGAGCTTGATGATATGATAAACAGTTGTAGCAGTAACAGTAACGCCTATTGGTCCAACGCTGTCCAATAGTAATCATAGGTCAGAGGTCTCTACACCCAGTAGGAAACAACTGTTAACACTTTCCAATGGAGAGTTGCCAAATCTTCACAAGTGAATCTTAGGTCTGGGTACACCAGACTAGTGCTTGTGTGCTACACCATAGAACTATAACACCGGTGTTCTGAGTTCATATCAATAGGTAGGCCTATTTTATTTAAATTTGTCTCCCTTTTATTTTTATAATTGACAATCACACAGGGAAACTCACCCAGATGTGACACATTGATGCTTAGTAGCACGGTGCCACTGCCAGGTTAGATAATCTTCTGAAGTCCTGCATCAAATGTTTGACCGCACAACAATGACCATTAAAATATTTTAGCCACCAGAACTACTAAGGTATTTAATTCCCTTCAAAACTTCAAGATATAATACACTTAAGCCCCTCACTGAGTTCCCTTAAATTAGCCATCATACCTAGCTAACGTTAGCTTGAACATTATTGAATTACTATATTATTCAATCAAATTAGTCATTTTATTTGATAATTGTAACGAGGTGATTACAAGCGCAGACAGGCAAGAACGAACCAACACTAAATGACAAGTAAAACAAATGTGCACGGATACACGACTGGCACAGCATAATGATAAAATAAAACACTGAAGACATAACGCCAATAATATCCAACAACGCGTCTCTCGTATACCCATATTACCCACACAACTTAAAACAGGTGAAATGAATACCGGTAGTTGACTGTCTGGTGTGCAACTAAAGAGAGTTCGATGTAGTGATGGCCGCAAGCCTGAAAGCCAGAATTTAGTTATCCATAGTAGAACTTAATGGTGAGAAGGAACACTACCCGTACGTTACAGCCAAGAGAGAGCGGACAACCGTTCATTTGAATGCAGTAAACGGACAGCCCCACAGATCTGAGACTTCATAAAGCAACAGTGCGGCGGTAATAATAATATAACGCAAACGTATTTGCAAGTCGCACCAAAATGGTCGCAAAATGCGACTAATTGGTCGCAGCCTGGAGCCCTGCTTTATTGGAACAATAATGAACCTTAGGAGTCAACAATCAGCCAAAGTGAAAACATTGCAGCCTCTCACACCAGATAATTGGACAGGTTGGTTCAATTAGCTACCCTAAGTTTGCTAGGACCTGAAATATTGTTCTTGTAACAGTAACTATTAGTTACTTGGATTAGTAATTGTATTATTATTACTGTTTTGGAAAGTCATTAGTTACACTAATAATTACTGAAAAAAAAAAAATATTACAGTAACTAGTTACTAGTAATAACACATACTACTGCTTTTTTTGTTGGTTTATTTATGCTCCTTGCTCGTCCAGGGCACAAGGTCAGGTCAGGCGCTGGTATGGATTTAGTGTCTTGCTGGAGGACATGTCAGTAGGGCTGGCGCTTGTCGTCACGGGTGATGAACCCCGGGGCGTTCCCCGGCGAAGGGCTTGCCTCCACAGCACTCTGTATCTCTCATGCTTTGCTGAGCACGGCCATCATGCCGAATGCCTTCACGAACACCGTAGCATGTACTATCTGATAATGCGTTAGTGTGCATTATTCCATATTCAAATCGTTACAGCAACAATCTCCATTGTGTTTCACTGCTATTTAGCGCTGATTGAGGGAATATAGTAATAATCACACACAACCAGCTTCCAATTCATGAAGTCTTTTCAATGTGCAGTGCTAACCGTTTGGTTAATATGTTCGCTAAGTGCAACCTTTGTGCCTAGCAATGCATGACAAATAAAAAATAAATCACCCACTGGTCTGCCACAGTAAAAAGGTAAAAATAAATATATAATCAAAAGTATAAAGCGACCATTGGCCCACGTGCAGTTTGTACTCCCTGCATAAAATGATTCCCTGCACTAAATCTATTATGTTGTACATTGCTACTATGAAGGGAACATGGGGTCCTTTTGTGCCGCAAAGCTGGTATGCAAGTTGCTGACCATTTAAATCACTACATGAGTTTCACTTTTTCCCTTCCTGAAGTCTAGCAGCCTTCATTTTAGACTGATTTTGAAGCTACATGATCATCCATCATTGCGTCATACTGTATATGTAAGAGCAGGAACCTGCCTGCGCACAGTTTCAAGTGCTGTTCACTGAAATAGAAAAAGAGCAGATAACAAAACTAGTGAACTGTATATCCGGCTGGCTAATACAGTAATCTAGGATATCCTCACTTCATACAATGCGAGCACAATTCACTGTGTGGTAAAGCAGCTGTTCCTTCACTTCAAAGAACATTTCTCTGTTGGTGCTCTCTCATGTTACCTCTCTTATCTGCCTCTCAAGCTGCACTGCTCTCTTTTGTGAAGGAAAGTGCACCAGAGCCAGGCAGCCCGAGAGATTTTGTTTGGTTGGATAATAGTGCTCTTAAACCAGAGTACAAGAGAGAGAACATTAGGAAAAAGAGGCCGTGCATAAGATGGACAGCATGAGCAAAAGAAACAGAAATACAACACACAGAGGATAGAAAGAGTCCTAAAGTCCTAAACTTGTGGGTCTGGTTTGTCAGAAATGAGTTCAGGAGATGCACAGAATGAACAAGGCCAGTGTGGATTGAAATTCAATTCAGTAAACATTCAAATATGCAGTGTTAAGTTTCCAACAGAGAGTGATCAAAGTCTAGCCTGCATGGCTCCGCCTGAGATTACAGTCTGGAAACACTGTTTGCTGGCGGCCCAATCAGCGTGGGTTAGTGAGATGACATTTAATTCAACTCAACTTGTGTTTCGAAACAGCTAGATGAGGCGATCAAAACAATTCAGCACTGTCCAATAGTTTCAAAGTTAACCAGAGGTCTGTGCAAAGCAGGAGGAAACGACTGCGAACACTTCCCAATAGAGCGTGGCCAGACCATATTCACAAAGTGAAAATGGTCTAATCTTTAGATAATCAATAGCTGCGTTTGAAAGGACCCTATTATTCCAATTGGAATTGGGTTAGAAGCCAACCCCGAAAGAAAATGCTCCATATAAACACCTCAATCAGAAGAGAAAAGACAAACTCAACTGACATTTTATTTCACTTTAATTGGGAAGATTCCATTCGTAATGTCAAAAAAGTGTCCATGTATACCCAGCTAATCAACACTTGCAATCCTTGACCCGAGTGAAATAGCCTTCTACCAATACCTTTCTACTCTGCACCTAAACTCTTCCTACTTTTAAACAAACAAACTTTAATTGAATTGAAAAGATATAGCGATTGGAAGATAATACAGGAAATATCTCCTTGCAGTCCACTAGTTTACCATTATCGGCACGTGCTGATAAAAATTATCTGCTACTTCTATGCAGCCATGGCTCCATATAGGAAAACAAAGTGGCAAACAACGCTTACAGCAACAATGCCCTAGCCTTCGCAATGCATTTCCAATGTGTGCGACAGAGCTACTGAGGGGGCACCCAATGGCATTGAAGGAAGATGTGTTTTTTCTTTGATGTGAATTAGAAGTTAGCATTCAAGAAAGCCTTACTATAGAGTACCTTCAGAATTATATTGCAAATGTGTCTTATGCAAGTCCATATTCACTAGCAGACTGTTGTACGTAAAAGGAAAGAGGCATTCGAATGAGATAACCTGTTGAGGTACATTTCATAATCACTCCAATTAAGTCTTAAACAATAGTCGTGACATGTTCCTGTTATGCGTGTTTGTTTTGCATGAGTTAAATGTAGTCCTCAGGCGTATTTTTACCTTCACAGGTCATTGAGAAACATCTTAAATATACCACAAAAGTAAGGTGTGAAGTGGTTTTATCACCTTACTTCACACAAACCGTTCAAAAGCACATAGGGTGTGTGTTATCAACAGTAGCAAGAGTGAGTTGTCAAAAGTTGGGGTTTTCGTAATTGAATGTGTGAGACAGCCTAACAAACGGGGGGGGGGGGGATCTAAAGCTTCTCTCCTCTTTCATTAATGGGATAGTTGTGGCTGTCAGGTGCACGTAAAGCTGTCCCTCTCACAAGTGATTTACACCTTCCTCCACCACGCCCGCCTCGCTTTCCCTCAATCCCCACATCTGCCCTCTGCTCACAAGTTCACCAGCCACCAACAATTACTGCTCTCCGCCTCTCCTCCTCGAGCCTTCGGACTTCAGCCTGTTTGACTGGCTCCATTTTACCACAATTTTTTTTTTTTTTAAACTCACTACCCATTCCCTTTGTACTGTCAGCCTCTGGCAGCCAACTCTCCTCTCACTCCCCTTTTCTGCTTTAAATCACCAACCTCTTTCTATACCCACCCCATTATCTCACTATCCCTGCAATACACTCCCCCCCCCCCCCCCCCCACTATTAAAGAAATGGGACTGCAGCAATTCTTACTGCTGACTCGTGGTAAATGCACAATTTTGTAATACTGCCTATTCCGTTTAGGTGACCCAGGAAATGCCTGTTTTGAGATGCTGTCCCAGAGAGGCACTGCATTCTATTTCCTGGAGCTCCTCACATCTGCAGAAGTATAACAAAGCTTGTCATGTGACTCATGCTGTCTTATGATATGAGCCTTTTTATTTAACACTAACACACAAATGGAAAAATGTCCAGGCAGTTTTAATTGACATTTTGAAGACAAAAAAGACAAAAGGAACAAAACTAAATTCTGTGCTGTTCGTGCACACACAGTAGGGCTGCGCAATTAATCGAATATCGATCGCGATTACGATTTTGGCTACTCACGATTAAATGAACATGATCGACTG
>JAODUH010023935.1:4674-12174 GCA_027564835.1 Typhlichthys subterraneus
TGTATACCATTATATACCACTAGAGGGAGCTTGTGTGACCCTGTATACTAATATATACCACTAGAGGGAGCTTGTGTGACCCTGTATACAATTATATACCACTAGGGGAGCTTGTGTTAATTATGTATACCATTATATACCACTAGGGGAGCTTGTGTTATCCTGTATACCATTATATACCACTAGGGGGAGCTTGTGTTATCCTGTATACCATTATATACCACTAAGGGAGCTTGTGTTATCCTGTATGCCATTATATACCACTAGGGGAAGCTTGTGTGACCCTGTATACTAATATATACCACTAGGGGAGCTTGTGTGACCCTGTATACTAATATATACGACTAGGGGAAGCTTGTGTGACCCTTTATACCATTATATACCACTAGGGGAGCTTGTGTTATCCTGTATACCATTATATACCACTAGGGGAAGCTTGTGTGACCCTGTATACCATTATATACCACTAGGGGAAGCTTGTGTTATCCTGTATACCATTATATACCACTAGGGGAGCTTGTGTGACCCTGTATACTAATATATACCACTAGAGGGAGCTTGTGTGACCCTGTATACCATTATATACCACTAGGGGAGCTTGTGTGACCCTGTATACTATTATATACCACTAGAGGGAGCTTGTGTGACCCTGTATACCATTATATACCACTAGGGGAAGCTTGTGTTATCCTGTATACCATTATATACCACTAGGGGAGCTTGTGTGACCCTGTATACTAATATATACCACTAGAGGGAGCTTGTGTGACCCTGTATACCATTATATACCACTAGGGGAGCTTGTGTGACCCTGTATACTATTATATACCACTAGAGGGAGCTTGTGTGACCCTGTATACCATTATATACCACTAGAGGGAGCTTGTGTGACCCTGTATACAATGATATACCACTAGGGGAGCTTGTGTTATCCTGTATACCATTATATACCACTAGGGGAAGCTTGTGTGACCATGTAACCCTTTATGTGCTTCAGATCCGTTACTGGCGGCAGCACGAGCGCGAGGCCGCGGCCGACCGGGTCCGGACAGCGGGCGCCATGGAAACCACGGCCCGGGTCACAGGACTCAGGCCGAGCACCCGCTACCACGTGGCCGTCCTGGCCTACAACAGCGCCGGCACAGGCCCCCCCTCTCCGCGGACCACCGTCACCACCAGAAGACCACGTACGTCTCCCAACGCTTTGTAGTACTTGTGGCTAGAAAGTACTGCCACTTACAGACGCCTGCTGCTTTAACCTCTGTGGCACCTTCCCTAATAACCTTCTACGCAAGGGCGTAGGAGTGACTTCAACATTGGGGGGGGGCAGTTTGATGGTTAAACACTTAATTTCCTGCATTCTGGTGTAATTGTATGCACCCATTTGTGCCTGTGTGTATGTGTGTGGGATGCGTAAATATGACTGGAGCTGCTATTAATATAGTCAGACATTATAACTGATACATGATAACTGATAGCCAGTTGCGGTTTACTTTTCACAGACTTACCGCAGAAATTAATATGTTTACATTCTGCCATGAGACTATATCGGCAAGTACACTATAGCCTACAATCGGTTGCTGATAGACTTAAATGAATTGGGTTTATTCAAGGAGCAGAAGAATGAACGCGAAAGTCACACAGCCGGACGAGTTATAAAATATTTGACAGCAGAAAGTATTGGCACATTATGTGAATATTGCCTAAATAGCCTACGATTCAGCCTCAGGACAAGAGCAGTTCAAGCCAACCCATGCAGGCTGGAATCATGGAAGAAAACATCACACAAACCTTTAACGTGAAACTATTAGGCTACATCTACATCTTATCCAAAGTTGAGTGGTTAGGTTACTGACAGACAGTTTAAAGTTGGTGAAAACTTACGTTGTTCTACTAATCGGACAATAAGACCAGACAGAAATCACCTGTCGGTTTCAGAGCGAGACTGGTGCATTTAGCCGGTAAATCAGTCGCGCTTATAAAATAAAAGTTTTATATTTTTACAGTTCTTTCTCCCTCGCGGGATACATTTTGGGTGGGACAAATCCAACTGTCTCCAATATTGGGGAGGATATGTCCCACCCGTCTCCCCCATGTGCTACGCCACTGCTTCTACGGTACCTCATATAGCATCTAGTATGGTAGCCTTTAACCATAACTTCCCCAATAAAAAATAATAATAATAATAAAAAAATATATTTATAAAAAATACAAATCTCAGGGAGGCTGTGTCGGGATGTTTTGATGTTCATACTTCTCCTGGTTCCCCTGCCATCTCTTGATATCTCGTTGTGTCTAATGTTTTATCTTGTTGTTTAGCTCCAAACCGTCCCCCGGGCAACGTGTCCTGGAAGTCAGATGGATCATGGGTAACGGTGCGCTGGGACCATGTGAAGGCCATGCATAATGAGTCAGCAGTCCTGGGATACAAGGTGAGGGTGTGCACGTGTGCGTGCACGTATGCACGTGAGCGTGTGTGCGTGTGAGTAAGTGCTTTAGACTGTCTCTAATAACCACTTCAAAGCTTTCACATTTATCACAATCATTTGTTTATTAATGACACGGAGGCCAAATTATAATAGCTAATAATTTGCTCTCGATATCTCTGTACATGAGATATGGCTAGTAATAAAAGGCAGTGTAGAAATCCCGTCCTGCAAGTAAGTGTGCTACATAAGTAGTTAAAGTAAAGGTGCTTTTATTGTCACATACACATACATGTAGTGAAATTTGCTCTCTGCATTTAACCCATCCCTCAAGGGAGTTACTGTGTGTCAATAAGTCAAGTCGATTTAATTGATATAGCCCTTAATGACATTACAGTCTCAAAGGGCTTTACAGCCTACATTTCACATAGAAACAAGCAACCCCCCTAAACCTGCTCCTCCCCCCGGGCAAGGAAAAACTTTGATTAAAACCCCATGGGGAAAAAAGGAAGAAACCTTGAGAAGGGTCCACAGAGGGAGGAATCCACCCCTCCAGGACGGTTAAGATGCGATAGGTGATGGTAATAAAACCAAATGTAGAACATTTATAAAAATGTTCACATTGTGCCGTAGTTAAGAACAAACACCTCGGAAAGATTTAAAGCATTTTATAAGTTAGCTAATTAAGAGTCAATACTATTTTTCGGAAGGCCAGAGAGTAAACCATTGCAGTAATCTAACCGTGAAGATACAAAGCATGAATTGGAGTCTCTGCATCTATCAACGATAAAATTGGCCAAATGTTTATAATGTTGTGAAGATGGAAAAATGCAATTTTCATGTGCAAATCAAAAGAAAGTGCACAATCAAATATCACTCCTAAATTGACTTACTTTACTGAGTTACTCTGAAAAATTGTCAAAGTTAAGTGTAGCATCCTTGAACAGGTGTCTGCGCCTGGCCAGTCCAATAATTAACATTTCAGTCTTATCTGGGTTTAGGTGCAAAAAATTTAAAGATGTCCATTGTTTTATTTCCAATGACTCTAAGATTTTGAGGTTAGACTGGTTGAGTGTCATCAGCATTACAATGAAAACTGATACCATATTACTTATAATCTCACCCAGTGGTAGCATATAAATACAAAATAACAAAGGGCCCAGAACAGAACCCTGGGGGACGCCACAAGTAACCTTATGATAGTCAGAGGTCACATTACAATGAGCTACACAGTGTGTCCTTTCGGTTAAATAGTAGCTAAACCATGAAATTACCACCCCACTGACGCCAAGATATGTTTTTAATCGCTTAAGGAGCAGGTTATGGTCCACTGTGTCAAAAGCTGCACTTAAGTCCAAGAGTAATAACACAGATGGTATCTGCGTCTATAGTAAGCAATAAGTCATTAACAACTTTCAAAAACAGTTTCAGTAGTGAAGTGCTCTAAATCCTGTTTGGAATAATTAAATTGTCATTAGAATGGACAACATGATTAGAATGAATAATGAATGTATTCAATACATTGTAGACTATTGATTTCAAATAAATCTCAATAGAATACCTTTTTAATGGTAGAATATTTCCTTAATTGCCATTATTATTGTTACGGCCTTGTTTGTTTTACACACAGCATAGCATAGCATTGCATTATCCCACTGTTATACATTGGCATATCATACTAATGAGTTCAGCAAAAACAGATACAAATAAAGAACAAGAAAATCTGTCTAAATTACATGACAGCTTTCAAAACAAAGTGGAAACACAGCAGTACCAAATTTCCAAGGTGTCAAATGTTGAGCTCTTATATATTATTATTATTATTATTTTTATTATTATTAATTGCAGGCCCACCATGTGTCTTGCTTATGCCCAGGGACAAGAGATGATTTTCAAGGCCCCCCCCCTCGATTCCAAAACATATAATTATTGTGTATAGTGTTCAATCGATAAAGAAAGTAATGGATAATTATGTTTCTATGTCGTAATACACAGACAGGGTATTACAACATTTTATGACATTATGACATTCACCTTATGATATTCACATTGTCGATGACAATGCAAATCCTTTTATCTTCTATCTCTTATTTAAATAAAATGTTTCCTTCCTGTTCTCGGAAAGGCACTTCACGGTATTACTAAGCTATTGGCCATTACCTTTGAGCATTGCATGATGTGTGTGAGCCCTGATTCCCTGATAACATGTAACGCTTGTTCATCTGTTGATGAATGTACAAATTGTTAGTCTCTTTGGGAGAAAACACCTTGCACACATCTCCTTATCTGCTCCTTTACAAGTTCAGAAGTGTGACAGAGATCGTCTGTCCGCCTCGGGGAATCAAAACCCCATCTCCCACGCAGAGAGCCACCGCTCTACAAGGCAGGCTAAAGCCCACGGGCTCTAGCCTTTGTTGCCAGATATGAGGTGTCGGAGAGTGAGGATTAACTTCACTGTGCAGCTACCTGCTGGCCACGTTACAGTAGCATAGTAGATTTCACGTGGGGCAGAGCCCACATGAAACTCATTTGCATTAGGGTATATAGGGAAAGTATAACTGTTTTCGAACATTATCAAGGAAAATAGGAAACTAGGCGGGTGCTGTCGTGCCACCACATCCTGGTTATCGTCTTCTGTCCATCAGCAACTCTGTGCTGAACGTGTACATGGAGCACAGCAAGGGAAAAACGTTTGGTTTCACAAGATCCACCACACATTTCTGAGTAAACAAAGAAAAGGTTCTAGTCTAGACAGGAGGAACAGGAACAGTAAATGTGCATGTGGTGCTGTCCAATGAGAGCGCAGCCTTAAGCTGCCTACCTGCAGACACAGCTGGATAATGGGGAATACAATGCCAGCCAGTCTAATCCCTAACTGCTCCTGGTGGTTGGTTGCACCTTGCATGGCAACAGTCTGCCTACCTGGCGCAACTGCTGGGTGTGGTGGAGGAGGAAAATACATGTAAATTAAGCACTGTCTTTGTTTGAGGTCAAATTAGGCATGAGATGTATAGTATAGGACACAGGAAAAGCAAACTGTAGGTGCTAATTCAGATTGTCTGAGGGCAATTAATTGGATAATCAAATCACAGCCCTTCAAGATATATGAACGCCTGAAATCAGCCAGTCGTGTTGTTAAGTTTGCCAACAAATTCCTCAGTGTAAGTTAATAGTCCGACTTCATTGAGTTATCTAGCTGGTCGTCGTGCATGTCAATCAAAATACCTTTCTATGTCAAGTAGGCAGGGTGACAGCCAGCGCTGTTTTAGCCCCGCGAGACCATCTTGATCACATGAGCTTCAGTTTATTTTCACCGTGAGAATCAGTCTGGAAAGCCTCGGAATCATTATGAATGTGTCCGCGTAGCAACTGAACTTTCCAATCAGCGTTGTGTCTATAGCTATATGGGCCTGGTTATCCAAACAGCATTGTGTCTATAGCTATATGGGCCTGGTCATCCAATCAGCGTTGTATCTATAGCTATATGGGCCTGGTCATCCAATCAGCGTTGTGTTTATAGCTATATGGGCCTGGTTATCCAATCAGCGTTGTGTTTATAGCTATATGGGCTTGGTTATCCAATCAGCATTGTGTTTATAGCTATATGGGCCTGGTTATCCAATCAGCATTTAGGTGTGCCGACCATGGTGCCGACAGCGAAAACGAACAGATGGTTCATCCAATCAACTGCCAAGTGTTTTTTACAGCCATTCACAAACTGTTTCAATGTAAGGCTTCCCAGATGGACTGCGAGACCACACAGCCACTAGATGCTAGCAGCGCTCGGTTATACAGCGAATAGACGGGGGCTGTGCATTACGCAAAAGTGCATTCCTTGACGCACTACCAAACGCTGTCACCAGTGGGCGCTGGCCTTTGCGCTCTTGGTTACGCAGCGACTAGACAAGGGCTGTGCGTGTGCTTCCTGTCCCCACCGCAGGTCCTCTACAAGCACGAGGGCCAGACGGCCCTGAGGGTGCTGGACAAGGGCAAGACTTCGCTCAGCCTGCCGCTGCCCAAGGACAGCCCCTACGTGGTCCTGGAGGTGCGGTCCTGGGGGGAGGGGGGGGACGGGGCCGCCCACGAGACCATCGTGTCCCGGGACTCAGGTGAGATGGAGCAGAGGAACACACAGCAAGACACCTGACCCCTACATGACCTCTCCTTGACCCAGACACCTGACCCCTACATGACCTCTTCTTGACCCAGACACCTGATCTTGACCCAGACACCTGACCTCTGCATGACCTCTCCTTGACCTAACCATTTAAAGGTACAGTAAGCGATTGTAAGATAACGCACTGTTGTCACATTCACCAAATACCTCCTCATGGTCGTCTATCTTACATTTCTCTCTGCATGCTGAAAGAGTAATCCGGTAGTTCTACAGAGCCCTGGCTCCATAAACAGCAATTTAAATTTAGCAAGTGTTCTCAAGAATGACTACACTATACCTTTAACCTCTTCCTGGCCGGTCCTTGAGCCAGACACCTGTCTTCTCCTTGTAGTATCTTATTTGAGCTACTTCTGTTCTCCTAATCACATGCTATTTAGTCCTTCAAATTGTTTTGCTAATAGCCTGACATGACGTAATGGAGCATAATGGTTACTCTCCCTCTCTCCATGTCTCTCTTTCACCTCCAGGAACAGGAATGATGGTCCAGAGCCGGGCCTGCTCGACAGGATTCGCTCCCAGATTTGTCCTGCTCACTGCCGCCGTGTTCCTGTCTCTCATTGGCTCACTGGTGCTGTGATCATCGCAGCCAATCACAGGAGGACATTATTTTGAATAAAGCTGTTGCCGAAGTGTTATCAACCTGTGTTTAACGGGGATGAGGTGGGGGGTGGGGGGGTTAGATGGGGTAAGTAGATTGGGTTTGAATGGTTTTAGCACTCAGGATGGTCAACGATAATGCCATTGTTTGTTTTTATAAGAAATGTCAAAGAGGGGCTTTTTTTTAGGTGAGTCTGTGTGTGTGTGTGTGTGTGTGTGTGTGTGTGTGTGTGTGTGCGTGCGTGTGTGTGCGTGCAAGAGTGCGTGTGTGAGGGACTTCGTAGAAACTCTGCCTTATGG
>JAODUH010023935.1:17174-24514 GCA_027564835.1 Typhlichthys subterraneus
GTTACACCAGTGTAGCTAATACTGTTACACCAGTGTTGTTCCACCAGTGTAGCTAATACTGTTATGCCAGTGTATCTAATACTGTTACACCAGTGTAGCTAATACTGTTACGCCTGTGTAGCTAATACTATTATGCCAGTGTAGCTAATACTGTTACACCAGTGTAGCTAATACTGTTACGCCAGTGTAGCTAATAATGTTCCGGCAGTGTAGCTAATACTGTTACACCAGTGTTGTTCCACCAGTGTAGCTAATAATGTTACACCAGTGTAGCTAATAATGTTCTGGCAGTGTAGCTAATTATGTCACACCAGTGTTCATGTCATTACATGGATAAGGGCTCAACCATTAACAGTTGTGGTTGGTTGTGGATGTCCTATACAGGTTTATCGCTGTGGTGGGAAAGCCTGCGAGTCGTGCCGTGTTCATCAAGAATGCCATCAGCTATCTCCGTGCACACAATTTTGACGGCTTGAACCTGGATTGGGAGTTCCCTGGGACCAATGGAAGTCCTGCTGAAGACAAGCAGAGGTTCACTGCACTGGTCAAGGTGAGTGCTTCAATATTTGACAGAGACAAACTCAACAAATCATGAAATTGTTTTGCGGCTGAAATGAGCAGTGATAAGAATGAATCCAGCTGGCAAACTAGCTAACAATAACAACATCATCTTACTAACACTTGCTATACAAAGTTTAAATCCTGAGATGTCCTCAACAGGAGTTGGACAAGGCCTTCGAAGATGACGCCAAAGACACAAGGAAGACCATGTTGCTTCTGACCTCAAACGTTGCAGCTCTCCGTCCCACTGTCGACAATGCCTATGAAGTGGCAGAGATCGCTCCGTACGTTGGATTCAATAGTTAGACACATATCTTTTCACACACTTATCGTCTTAGGTTAGGATTCACCGGGTGGAGGTAAACTCTCATTCTCTTGACGGGTTTAAAACTTTGTTCTAATGTCACTTCAGCCACTTTGACTTCATCAACGTGATGACGTACGACTTCCACGGATCCTGGGAGTATGCCACGGGACACAACAGCCCGCTGTATGGCAGCTCGATGGACTCCGGGTCGCACATCCACCACAACATCGTAAGGACGCACGCGCGCATGTAGCCTAGCTAGCGCACACAAGAGTGGCCTAGCTAGTGCACAAGTGTGCGGTGCCTAGCTTGCAAACATGTGCATCCGGCCTAGCTTGCGCGCATGTGTGCGAATGCTAGCGCTAAAATCCATCGCCGGCGTGAGAACGAAGACGGCGTCGCTAACGTCCCGTCCCTATTTCCCGTTGACTAGAACACGTCCATTTCCTACTGGCTGGCTCTTGGTGCCCCCGCCGACAAGCTGCTCCTGGGGTTCCCCACGTATGGCCGCACCTATCGCCTCACCAGCCACAATAACGGCCTGGGGGCCCCCGCCAACGGCCCCGCGGAGGCGGGACCCTACACCCGCACCGCCGGCTTCTGGTCCTACTACGAGGTACGTCCATAAAGTTGCAATCTGAAACTCTTTTATTTCACCGCGGCAACGCCGAGGGCACGTGGGCCAGCGGGGTTGATTGAATCACTGTTGCATCTAGACACCACAGTATAAACTAGCATGTTTCATGTTCATTGATCAAATGCATCGTACAAAGGAGCAGTCATGAATGAATGGCTTGAAGTTTTGAGATTGTCGCTTCAAATTCACCATGTGGTTTTAAGATCAATTATGAAATGATGATAAGCATCATGAAGGCTTTTCAGTGTTTGAACAGAAGTCGTATCAGTTATTTGTCTCTGTAGAGAAGCCTGCCTGGTCCAGTACCAGTACAAACCTGGTCTACAGACCAGTCTACCTGGGCAGAACCTGTCCTGATCACTGACGATGTGTCTGCGTTGCCAGGTCTGTGGTTTCACTCCCAGCGCTACTGTGGAGTGGATCTCCGAGCAAGAGGTTCCGTATGCTACCTATGCTAGCGCCTGGGTCGGCTACGATGACAAACGCAGCGCTGCAGCCAAGGTAACCAGTGTGTTTAGACTACGCATACAAACGCAGAACATCAGTTTATTACACAATGTGATATCATGTTCTGCTCAGGACACCACAGTACTCAACTATATTATGCTGAAAATTGTTATTTACTGCTTTACTACTGTAATTTTTAAAATAATATATATAGGACAAATGATTACAATTAATATTTGATTACAGAAATTTTAATCAAAACATTTTTTTGGTGTAGGTCCAGTGGCTGAATGCCCTTGGACTTGGTGGCGTCCACGTTTTTACCCTGGACATGGACGACTTTAGCGGGTCATTCTGCTCAGATGGGCCCTACCCCCTGATCACCCACCTCAGGACCTCCATGGGTAAGGAGCTCACATCGTCCTGGTGTGTCTGGGTGTGGCTGGGGGATGATGACAGTCTTTTCTTAAGGCCCTCGCCCACTGAATGCGTTGACATCAAGAGGCACCAGAGTTTTAGAACTAGTTATTTTTAACAAGACAAGGCCCACTGGCAGCGCCTGACACGCGTCAACGTCAAGGTTTAGAACGCAGATCTATTTCTTGGGCGTCAAGACATAAAAATTCATTAAATATCTGCGGGTTTCTGAGTTCATCCGTGAATTGGTCTTGAAGTTTTAAGCGTCTCATTTCTTGACGCACCGCCGAATACCGCCACCAGTGAGTGTTGGCCTTTAGCCTTGTGTATCCAGACCCACAATGCACCTGGAGAACAGGGTCTGACACGCCCATTAGGAAGTGTTCACAGCCGTTTAAATCTAATGGGCGTTGACCTCGGAATGATTTTGAAGATATTGGAGCAGCATGTAACCAATTGGCTATTCGCATGGCTTCATCTATCTCTGCTACCATTGTTCAAAAATGTGCATGACTTCAGCGTCATCGCAGGCTGAAAGAGGGCACAGCACTTCCATGAAAGACGCAGTATGTAACCCACTTAACAAATTCCTCAGTATAGGTTTAATGTCCGACCTGGTCATTGAGTTATCTAGTTGGTCGTTATGCACATAAATCATAATACCTATCATGTTAAGTAGGCGGGTCTTAAAGAAACACGCAACTCAGACTCTCCAATCATTTTTAAAAACATACACAAGACTGACTTGTTCCGGCTAGCTTTTCCCATGACATAGACTATTTTTAATTTAGCTTTGGTTTTATCTGTTTTTTCTGTGATTACCGTTTTTGCTTTACTTTTGTTGTAGAGTGTCCTTGGGTTTCTTGAAAGGCGCTTGGAAATTACATGTTGTATTATTATTATTATTATTATTATTATTAGTGTAGATAGGTCTACTGTTAAAATACAAACGAAAATGATAAGATACATAGATAGTTTACATATATACTACATGCACTGCCTCACAGATGAATATCAGTTTATCAATATATAAATATATATAATATAAATGTACATGTGTACATAAAAAAACTAAATAATAATAATAATAATAATAATAATAATAATACCATTAAAATGTGTTAACTGGAGTTAGCCTCCGGCTAGCTTGCCATTCAGGGCTTGTGTAACCCGATTGGGCTGCTTGTGTGTCTGCCGGCAGGCTTCCCCCCTAAGCCCACCACCCCTCCGCGCCCCACCACCACCAAGGACCCCTTGGCCTCCTTCTGCCAGGGCCGGCCCGACGGCCTGTACGAGAACATGGCCGACAAGACCACGTACTTCCAGTGCTTCCAAGGCATCACCTACCTGCACCGCTGCCAGCCCGGCCTCATCTACTGGGACTCCTGCAAGTGCTGCAACTGGCCCTGAGCGAATGCTATGCAGGCCCAGGCCAGGCCAGACCAGCCCAGCCCAGCCCAGACCAGCCCAGCCCAGACCAGCCCAGCCCAGCCCAGCCCAGACCAGCCCAGACCAGTCCAGATCAGACCAGACCAGTCCAGATCAGACCAGACCAGACGATCAGCTGATTTGTTAATGACACAATGTACATCTTCCTCCCAATGTCTGGCTTTATCAATAAAAGAGATTATATAGCAAACAAACAAACTGCTGATTCACGTTGGTATGTTTTAAAGGGCTGTTTTTAGCAAATAAATACAATAAAAAGAACTAAACAATATTCAGAACTTATGCTTATGTTCATATAAACTGTTTATCAAAGTAGCGTCATATTTACCAACATATGTTTTGTCTCACACAAAGTTACAATATTTTTGTCTTTCAAAATAAAATAAATGTATTACTGACTATGCCAATTCTTTCTGTATGCAGTACGGTATGTGTCCTTTATATGAAATATAATAAACTAAAATAATAATAAGTGTATTAGCCATACATTGGTGGCCAGTGGGTAGAGTGAGGTGACAGGTGATTGAAAAGTAGCTGGTTGGAAACCCTACTAACTCCTAACCGTGGGTCGAAGTGTTCTGAGAAAGACACCTAACCCTGATTGCCCCGGTGGTCGGATGCATTGCATGGCTGACACCACCATCGTGTATGAATGTGTGTGTCACTGGGTAAAAATGAGGCTGTACTGTATAAAGTGTATATTCTATTATTATTATTACATATTATAAAGTGTTTTGAGTGGCCAGATGGTTGGAAAAATGCTAAATGCAGCCCATTTAACATTTACAGAAAAGGAGATATCACTAGTACATTCCCTAACTTTGGCTTCATGACCATTGCTTATAACTCAATCCGTATACTACAAATGTTTACACTAATATAATGTATTCTTACTGTCAATAAACTATTAATTTACATAAACACAAACTAGACCATTGTGCTACTATATTATAATGTCAATAATGTGAATGCTTAAATCATTGGCTGTAACCTCTTGTACTGTATTATTAATAGTAATAATATTAAATGTACAATCAATGTATTTGGCATCAGAGCCGCATAGGGCATGTTAATAAGCTACATAAATTCTAAAATATATACGACAGAAAAAGATAAAAGCTTAAATCATTGATGGGAAAATAAAAGACCGTAAAAATAAAAGTCAGTATAGCTATTGATTATACAGTTACATAACCATTAGATATCACTTTATGTTTTCCTGACCTAATACTGTAGGTTATCATTCAAGGAATATCAGCGGCCTAATGGGAATGGTTATTGTTAATCCCCTCACAAACCTTACCTCTCAGAAATATTGCATAACATGAGGTTTGATCCCATTTTAAGTATACTACGTTGATACATTAATAATTACCTTTGGCCTTTGCGCTATGTCAATAGGAATTTTCGCTGCACGCTTCTGCTTATGTGGGTCAGATCACTCATCATGTCAAATACGGACTTTTATATCAATAAACCAAAAAATAAACTTACTTTCATCAATCAGCAACTCTACAATCACTACATAGCTGCATTTATATATTGAATTTGGTTTGGACGCCATAAGAAAACTCTGTAAGGGATGTTGTATCAAGGTTAGACTTGAAATGACTTATCTTATCCACTCCTGTGACCACACATCTCATTATCCTCCAACATCCACCCTAAACCAATACACAATGGGTATAAGAAGCTCAACATCTCTGATGCATTTGGTACGTCTCAAGTTGAAGGTAAGCTACAGTACCGAGCTAGACAGTAGCTACTTTTCTCTGAAACAGTTCATAAATATTAAATAGTTAATTTAAATGCACATTTAATTTGATGAATTTAGCTTTTTGTGTAGGCAAATGCAATGTTTGGATTTTTAAATGAAATGTTTAATAACTGATCTGGTATTTCTAGCACTAAGGCATCTTCAGTTTCTGAGAAAGAAACTGAATTCAGGTTTGGAAGCAAGATGACCAAGCTCACTGTTCTAGCAGGTACATTTTCATTCAACACGCAGGCATATGTATGATTATGTGATAAAAGGTATACTATAATGATCTCTGACGTGTGCTGTTGCCCTCAGGCCTGTGCCTGGTGATATGTCACCTGGGTAAGTAATTTCATGCATCACAATTGATAAACAGCATACAATACAATACAATTCAATACAATACAATGCGTTACTGACCTTGTGACCCTTTGACAGCCACGGCCAACCAGATGGCGTGCTACTTCACCAACTGGTCCCAGTACAGGCCTGACACTGGCAAATACACCCCTGCCAATGTGGACCCCTTCCTGTGCACCCATCTGATCTACGCCTTCTCCATTATCAACAACAGGAATGAGCTGATCACCTACGAGTGGAACGATGAAGTTCTCTACAAGGCCTTCAATGACCTGAAGTCCAAGTAGGCAGTCCATGAAAGATGACTTAATTAACAACCAGTAGTTATTTTCAATAGTACTGGAATTCTCATTAAATTATTGCCACTTCTGCTGTAAAGGAACGCTCAACTGAAGACCCTTTTGGCTGTTGGTGGATGGAACTTCGGTTCAACCCAGTAAGGACATTTTAAAACCTATTAACAGAACTTGCACTACATGTATGTAAGTTAAAATGCTGAGGGATACGTACTGTATGAGTTCAAGTTCAATGCTAGATCAAGAGATAGAAGTAGCAGGAGAATAGCAAATGAAGAACATTTTGCAGTTTCACGTTAGCTTATTGTTTGAAACTAAGCTAAAGGTTAACACACCATCCCCCCTCAACAGGTTCTCCATCATGGTGTCCAGTGCAGCCAACCGCCAGACCTTTATCCAGTCCACTATCAAATTCCTGAGGACTCATGGCTTTGATGGCCTGGATCTGGACTGGGAGTACCCTGGATCTCGTGGAAGCCCGCCACAGGACAAGCAGAGGTTCACGCTGCTCTGCAAGGTTTGTTCATAGCAGTCTCACCCAACCCTTCAACACAAGTTTGAGCTTTGCCCCAGAGAAGACTGTTGACCATGATGCCTTTACAGGAGCTTGTTGACGCTTATGCAGCTGAGGGCAAGGCTACTGGCAGACCCCCGCTCATGCTGACCGCTGCCGTGTCTGCAGGCAAGGGAACCATTGACTCTGGATATGAGATCGCTGAGATTGCCAAGTACGTCTCATTTTTATGCTATTATAAACTACTTACCAAGACTCACGAAATGGAGAACATGTTATTATTGCAAAGTAACAGTAACATACGTCATATTTATGATTCATAACAAGTGCATGGTCAACATATTCTTAAAACACTGATGTATGGATTTTGATTTGTAGTTACAGTAGATTAACAGCGTCTGTGTTAGTACAGGAGTTAGTCCAGGGAACTGCAATCACACTACAGTAGTTATGCATTCAATTACTTAATTAGAAGTATTGTAGCTACATGGGACCTGTCCTGATCTTTGTAGCTAAATGGGATCTGTCCTGATCTTTGTAGCTACATGGGACCTATCCTGATCTTTGTAGCTACATGGGATCTGTCCTGATCT
>JAODUH010023955.1:0-24509 GCA_027564835.1 Typhlichthys subterraneus
ATTCATGCCTGTGGTCGCCAGGGTGAGAGACACAGAGAGAGAGAGGCACAGAGAGAGAGAGTGATAGAGAGAGAGAGAGAGAGAGAGGGGAGAGGTTGAGAAAGATTGAGATAGAGATTGAGAAAGATTGCGATAGAGAAAGGAGAAATATAGAAAATGGGAGATAAAGAGATACTGTATATTGAAATACAGTAGAGAGATAGAGAGATGGTAATAGAAAGAAACAGATTGAAAGATATATATATATATCAGGGCCACTATAGTCAAAATAAGTATTATATTTCCATCAAAATATATTTGGAGGTAAGGCTCTCTTTTGGAGCTCCCTGTCCTTCCATGTGCGTACATGGAAAGCCCTTTTCATGTACGCACATGGAAAGCCCAAGGCAGGGAGGGTAGCAAAAAGAGCCCCCATAGGGTACAGAACAGAACAGGCATCAATGACAACACCGTGACATTGGGTAATCAAACACAGCATTAAATAAAGGAGGTGGTGGGACGCAGCTCGCGGAGGAAGCGCCAAGAATGAGTGTCGGCTAATGACGTTTAAATAAGCGCCCTTACTAGATTGGCCAATAGTATGCTTTGCCGTGATCAGCTGAGCAGTCTGGTCACTGAGCTCAGCCAGGCAGTGAGCTGATTGTGATCAGCTGGTGATTGCGATTATGCGTGGACTATCGCTATGCTTGATATATACAGTATATATATATATACCAATATACCTGTATAGACATATATAGGGAGGAAGAGAGATATAGGGAAAGAGAGAGAGCGAGAGAGAGACAGAGAGAGAGAGAGAGAGAGAGAGAGAGACACACACATTGAGGGAGAGAGAGTGAGAGACAGAGAGAGAGACAGAGAGAGAGAGAGATTGACGAACAGAGACAGAGAGAGGCAGAAACACAGAGGGACTAAGACAACCCAAATCTAACCCAGAGAGAGAGAGAGAGAGAGAGAGAGAGAGAGAGAGCGAGAGTGAGGCCATCTGCTGCTGTCGTCACCAGGGCGATCCTGGCAGTGCCCATTAGCCCCGCTAGTTAGACCGCCATTTAGCCTGGCAGGGCACGCGCCATCCCGAGCCAAAGAAAGGTGTCCCGGAAGGCCGGCTCACACCACCGGACGCTGGAGGCTTAGGGAGGAAAGGGAGGGGTTGGGACCCTCGCTGCCACACAGCGTCTGCCTGCTCCAATCACATCAGCCCGCTGCTAATTTGATTGCATTCTGACAGGGATTTGATTACGCTTTATTAATTCTGCCGCGGAGCGACTCCACGCAGCGAGATCCGATCACTTCGACGATGCCCAATCAGATTCGCCCCCAAATTTGATGTTTTTTTTTTTCTATTCTTTTTTTTTACGTAAACTCGAGTCCCCGAGGCATCTCTGTTTCCATCTCTGTTCTCGGGGCCATTTACCCTTTTGTGAGAGACAGATTAGAGACATTTAATGAGCTAGCTCCCAAAGCCCTTCTCCAAGAGCCCTCCATTGCACACCCTATCTACATTTCCTTTTGGCTCCCGAATTCATCAAATTCCTCAGGAAAATACTTTATCCCTAGGATATTGTTGGTTAAACCGAGCATGAATAAACAGTGGAACATTTGTGTACAAAGCACTATCTGTAGAAAACAAAAATAACAACAGTCTTGTTTTGGTCATTTGCTAGCTATACACAGTATGTGTTTAAATTGATTGGTTCTTGTACAAATCCATACAAACGGCACTGCCAATTGCTTATCTCACAAAAAGTGTCCATGCGGTTGTTGTGTATTATTTTTCAGTGTATTTATTTATGTATATGACCTGGTGACAATAAATTGGCCACCTGACTCCAAGGGCTTTCCACCAGATGACACAATCTGAGGAAACGATTTATGGCAGAAACACTGAAAAAGTTATTGTTACACGAGCTCATTGCAATTCAGTTTGTAAAACAGGGGATGTCCCTTCTCTCTTTCACCAGTCCAGGTACAGTACTGTACTGGAGCCCTCTGCCACAAAGTAAACGGTGCTCTTGGGAAATGTAGGCTTCACTCCGGAAAAAGCTATTTCTTCTGCCATTCAACTCACATATTCAACTTTAGACACAAAGCATGTCACTTCAATGCACATAATCTACTTTAGACACAAAACATGTCACTTCAATGCACATAACATACTTTAGACACAAAACATGTCACTTCAATGCACATAACATACTTTAGACACATGTAAATCAAACATTATGCTAACATTATGTTTCTATATTGAGCAATGGACTACTGTAGGTCAAAACTGTGTAACTGTGATTAACAGTAAAAAATTCAATATCAGAAGCTGTTATCCAAAAATGACTCAGGCAGAAAAAGGCTAAGGTGATCAAATCCAACTGGAAGGTTATGAGTTTGATCCCCCAACACGTCTACCTTCAGGCATCCACAAGCCAGAATCCTAACCTCTACTACCCTCCTCATTGCTGATAATTGTCCTCACAGTATCTTTTGATACAAGTGACTGCTGAATTACCTATTAAGGAGCAAGTTCTGTAGGGGTTTAGCTCGGCGCTGCTTACAGGAAGGAAGGTCTGACACGCTGGGAATGGAACCCACAACCTTTTGGTTGGGAGTCAACCCCTAGCCTGACTGGCATAATAACCAAAAATGCTGCCACTTAACCATGCATTTAATGTCTAACCAACTTCCAGAGTTGGAGGCAGACTAGAGGTGCGCGGAGACTTGCACACAGAGGAAAATGATGACTTATTTTTTTACCATTCCCAATTCCCCCCCCACTGAGCTGACTGGGCTATACTGCCTGTAGTGCACCCTCAGCTTTCAGAATAAAAGCCATGCCACCCCCGTGTCCTGTCCCCCCACCCCCAATATGTAAATGTGAAAGGAGGAGTTTGAGCACTAAAGGGCACACGAGAGGAATTTAAAACAAAATTTAAAAACAGGCGGGCAAATAAATAGCATGTCCATAACACCCGAGATTGCCCTTTGTGCGATTCAGAGGGCCTGCTGACTCCAGTTGTTCCCTAAATTGATTTCTCATACGCGACTGCCTTGCGGGGGCGATTCCATTTTCATATGCACGCTCGGCTCTCCGTGCTGCACTGTACGTGCCCACCCCTCCATTGCCGCTCTATTAATCAAAGAACGCAATACATTTCACCTGGCAGCGCCGAGACGCAAGCCATTTCTTTTGTGGACAGATTTGCATGTCTTTAATAGGAGTTTATGATTGGTGTTGTATAAAAGCTCTGTTCCATTACCAAGTTAACAACGCCTGGCCAGAAATGATAGCGCTAGCAGCCCAGGAATGAGGGTTTTTTCTTTTTTTCTTTTTTTTTGGCTCGGGAAAACACCTCTCTCCCTGCCGAACTGAACCACCGGCTGAAAAGTTGAAGGTGCACATCAACAACAAGAACCACAGCAACAACAACATCATATTGGCGTTAGCAGCTCTGCTCGCATGAAGATGCGCGTTTGTGTGCGGATTCTCGTGCGATTTGAGCCCGTGCACACTGTGTGGGCGCTTCCAAGAGCAGGATGCAAGCAACGCTTCAAAGCACGCTTTAGGCCTGGGCCGCGCACGCGCGTTGGGAAGACGCCCAGGCACAAGAGCATTAATCTTTAACATCCAACCCCCACCCACACCAAAAACACCCATGCACCCCCCTCCACTACACCCAGATACAGAGAAATATCTTAATTATGCCATTTAACATCACATCGCCGGGTCTCCGGCGAGCGTATAACTCATTTCTCCGAGCGTCTACAGAAGCCAAACGTATAAGCCTTCAAGGCTGCATCCTTAAGTACCTGGCAATAGAGAGCTGAGACTTCAAAAGCAAATGTTTTCCTTCAGGAATCGGAGGAGGAAGAAAGAATAGATGACTTCTACAAAACTAGCGGAAAGAGCACCTATAGCTGAACCTATAGCGGCCTGTAGCTAAATTAGGTTAGGGGAGTTGGGGCGAGCTTCTGAGGGAGCGCCCTATGGAATCCGATGGAGATGCGTTTTTTGTTTTGATGGAGTTAAAATATCAAAACACATTCCCCAGCATCCCAAACTCTCCACAGCTGTATCCTCGTAATCCTCGTTGCTGGTCTTCCTGTGCTAGCCTTGGACTGGACTAGCCTACAGAATGTATGCTAGCTTCTCCACTGTGTTCTCCCCCTCAGCGCAGGCCTCGTGTTGTGTTGACATGGGTTAATGGATCCATTTGGAAGATCTCTGCTACCATTGAAAACATGACTTGAATCAGGAGTTTGCTTGGGCGGGTGATGTAATGGCACTGCAACAAAAAGCAACACAATCGTAACAAAGCTGGGGGTATTTCACTTTGGGGGCCCACTACAAATGGCCTGTTTCTCTTTGTTGTATAGTGGTTAGACACGAAATAGATGCCACCGCTTCTTCACTAAATTTGTCATAGATCTCACAGTAACTGTTGGAATTAATCGGCAGTAAAGACAACAGTCACAGGCAATTGCAGTTATTAGGAATTAAGCAACAATGAAGATAACATTGAGATATGAGTCTGTTTAAAGAACTGTGTTCATGTATCTGGTACAGGCACAAGACAGACACACACCAAGGCATTCAATCACACTCTGCGCCTATGTCGCTAAAGAAACGTATGGTATCTTGTCTTCAACATGCGCTAATTATCAGCAGCCTATGGGCGCCCTCTTGGCAACACTGCGCAGCTCTCTACCGCCACCTGCCGTAGCGCGCTAGGAAGTAAATATCCACTAAAATTGGGCTCATTCCCAAGGGAGAAAACGGCAACATAACGGAGCTAATAACCATCGCTAAGTGCATTAAACAAAAGCCAAGAGGGGTCGCGCAAACGCCCTATAGAAAGTCAACTGAGACAGACAAGATCAAGATCGAGATGCCATTCTGTGCTCGACGAACAAGAGAAGGCAGTTCGAGGGGACGGTGACAGTGCACGTCTACAAACTTGTCCTAATAACGCTCAAGCGGTGAGACAGCATCACAGGCTGTAGAGCTCACCTCGACACCTATATGCAAAATATGCACACACGCAGAAGAAAGACGCGCTTATCCCTGTCCATCCTCACTTAGTTCTCAAACGAGAGATGGTAATGAGCCAGCGGGAATAAGAGGCACTATTGATTTGAGAATATAGACGACACGTCGTGACGGCGAGTTTTTCCAACTAATAAAGATAACTATTGTAACAGTTGAATGTAGGCCTACGCGCAATAATATTGCTTAACGAAACAAGAATGATATTAGGCGATAAAGACCCTCCCCCCCCCAATCCTTCTAGTCTCTGGAAGACGTGCTTCAACTACAAAAACCAACGTCCATTTAAACAATCCACCCTCTCTCTAACACACACGCACACACACGCACTGAATCTCTCCCAGGCACAGATTCCTCCAATTCAGCCAACCTCCAGCAATCACCAGCGAAAAGCACTGGAAATCGCCGCGCAAAGCAAACGCCAACTTATACGCGAAAGTCAGCAAGGAGGAAGGTTTCAACGCATCCTCCACCAAATCCCTCATCCCCTTTCCCTGCATCCCTCTCCGTTCCTACCTTGGCTGCCGCAGACCAGCATCCCGATCAAATGGAGGAGTTTTAAGATCATTGTTTTGATGGAGCAGGTTCCGGCCCGTGGACGGCGTTTTACGTGTCTACTAAACGATTTTATTTCAGCTGTGGCGTGCAAAAGCGACCATCCGACGTCTTCTTCGGGGGCTCCACTGTTGGCGACTGATCGCTGAATCTCTCTCTCTCTCCCTCTCTCTCTCTCTCTCTCTCTCACACACTACACTCGAGGCGCGCTCTCGATAGCTCGCTCGTTTGTTCACTTTTTTTTTGGGTGGCTAAGCCCTCGCACAAGCCTGGGTGTCGCCGATCACTCTCAAAGTCCAAATACACTTGACATGTCTGTCTGCGCTTCTGCGTGTGGACAGGCACGAGTAGCCTACAAGTTTGGGTGCGGTGAATACGACAAGAAAATGTAAATAAGATTGTCGCAAACTGAATATTGGCGCAGATTTTCCTCCAACTAATTCCTCTCAACCGAGGGTTTTCAAATAGAGACAAACCAATTCCGCTCAGATATTATGCAACACTCAACCATACTGTATTTCCACTAAATCTGTGCCATAACTGAGCTTTAGATTAATGCTACTGTATAACCGTTTTTAAAAGGCAGCCTATACTTTTGGACTGTGCTGTTGTGCAAATGTCCACCACTTCATGCTCATAATTTCTAATGCCACAGTGCATTAAAGTGTGTCACTTTAGGGGCATTGTAGGTGTAGTGGACCTCACCTTTGATACCTGCAGGGAGAAAAGAGGGTGCCCTTCTGGTCTTCAATATGTTCAAACAGCCTTCTGTGCGATTACCATACAGAGCCGACCTCTTTGTGAGGAAAAAATCATCCTAGAAATGCAGTTTAATTGCATGGTGCCCTAAGACACTGACCTGGTGAAGATCAAATGCAGTTGCAGTCATTCGTCTGGTGACAGTTTAAACAGTCTGCCCTTTGCTAATGTGCTGCAGGTACAAAAGGACACATTTAATCCCACTAATCACTATTGTAGACATCGACTACCTTAACATTTACAGAACTGAACTGCAAAAGATAAAACTATTTATTTAAGTTGGAAAATAATTAAACATTCAACCCACCATCAGGTGGAAGTACTAACTAGGTTAAAGTATGTATGCGACAATATGATTGTTTACCGTGATAAAAATACTCACAATAATTTGATCGTGGTGAATTTCTATTATCAAGATAATCATGAATATCCTCACATAAGTGACAACAGATATTTGGTCCTTCTAAAGCAATTTCGGTCAACCATGTCCACCCCCATGACTAAAAAGATGTCTAGCACTTATACAGTCCAATCGAATTGATTTACTAATTTATTTATTAGCCTGCATCTTTCCAGTCAATCACCACCATGTCTGAAGGCTCGGCTTGCCCATTGTGTCCCCCACATAAAAAACATTAATAGATTTGTTGAAATTCTGGTTTCAGTGTCTGCCACTATGCAATACAAATATTTGTTTCTCAACAACATGTAAGATACAGTGATTCCAGTTATGGTTTAGAGCCATTTTAAGAGTTTAAAGTATAACTGTGGAGAGGTGAAACTCCCATTAAAATTTGAATATGACGACGTATGAGCGGACAGAGTGTACCGTTGTAAACCAGCCAGGTCCTGGGGTGATTTTTAACCGATGTGACTTGTAGATCCGTTTTTAGACCATAAAATGCTTATTTTCTATTAAAACTTTTGTAGTTTTTAATGAAAAATATTGTCAATATTAACACCAAGATTGATGTGTCTCATCACAAATAAATCTTATTACCTATAGTTTATAGCTCTTTAGGGTGCAGTTACACTTTAGGACTAATAATATAATAAATAATCATAATAATATTGTCAATTGCAATTATTTTGCCCGTGGTGGCGGGTAGTGTAATGCAATACTCCAGGGTGTCATTTCTAAGAAAATATCTGCAGTAATAATCAGGTGTTTTGCTAGATTGGAGAAACTGAATGGAACATTTCAAATGGCAGCATGTAATTGCACTGAAACAGGCCAAGTCCCAGCAGTCTATGGACACAGAGAGCAACGGCCTGGATGACAAGGCCACATACAGTACATTCCATTACTGCATACGGGTTTGGTAGGGGTGATTTTGTATGAAGTGGAAAAAATGCATGGCTTTACATTAAAAAGGAAATCTAAAACATCTATGTGGCCTTTGGACAGATTCTGGCATATAATGATATTGGAATACAGAATCATAATTGAGATTGATGTTTGTTTAAACTCCATTTATATATGTAAAAACATTTAACCACTAGAAAATAATATACATAGATTCCTGTAGTACTTTACCCTAAATAAACAAAACTAACTTGTCTTTACGTACCGTAGATATTTTGAAATAGACACGATTGTACATTTGCACGCCTTTTGTTTAAACACCACATCACATTTGAGACGAAATGGCTACCTGGAATATCATAATCAATCATATCATTATTCAATGTTGCTCTATTATATTTATTGGATGGTTTGTTTTTTGTCATAGCTTAAAAAGACAGCAATAGGGTGTAATTATTCACAGAAAATTGAGTAATTGAATAAAGGTCTTAAAAACAATTAATTAATGGATAATAATGTATTTGAATTAGACAAAAACAATGCTTTGAATTGTTATTTTAGACTTTCACCCACCTCTATCACGGTCATGTCGTGATGAAGAGAAAACACCCAAGGAATTTGTGCCAGTGCAGGAGCCTGTCGCAGCAGAGGAAACAAGAGGAATTGTATCATATAATCTGATTTCATTCCATCGCTTCTGTTGGAATAATTAATTACAAGGAAGAGAAACTACAGTGGGAAAAACACAGACACACACACAATCAAAGTTCAAATACAGCTGAAACCCAACAGTCCTAACTGTTATAGTCCTGCTATATATAGTAGCTGTTGAACAACAAATGCACACAGAGATAGCGTGAATATGCGCACTAAAGGGGAATGGTGCAGGTTGCATTTCACAGCCAGCCAGCCCGGCTATGAAAACAAAGACATGGGGAGCTTGGATCTCAACACTGAGGAGGTGTGATGTCATATTCTGCTCAGGACACCATTACTGTCACCTTTAAGAGTGACATCAGTGGTCCTTATTGCCAGCATTGGCCTGCCAGAAAGGATGGACTCAACGTTCTGTCTAGGCTGTCTAGGTTTTGGTTTTGTAACGAGTTACTCAGGAATAGTAATAAATTACTATTTACATATTACTCTAAAATGTAATAACACTACTCTACTTATTACTGGGTATTAAAAGTTATTAGCTACGTTACTCGTTACATTACTATATTACTTTCACAATCACTACCCTGCCTCACCCCTTCCGAAAATGACAACCCAGCTCATTTTAGAATTGAATCCTCTTTGGAACAATAATAATCTCAGGGGTCAACAATCAGTTAAAGTGAAAACATTGCAGCCTCTCAAACCAGATGATTGGACAGGTTGGTTCAATTAGCCTACCCCAAGTTTGCTATAGGACCAGAAATCTCGTTCTTGTTACGCTGTAATGCAGCATTACTTGGATTAGTAACTGTAATAATATTACTGTTTTGGAAAAAGTAATTAGTTACACTACTTACTGAAAGTTACTTATTACTAATAATAATATTATTGTAATAATATTACAGTCACGTTACTAGTTACTGTAACTAGTTACTGTAAAAATATTAACATTACAGTAACTAGTTACTTATTTTAGTTACAGTAACTAGTTACTGCCCAACACTGAATACCTACCACTCACTCACAGTAGGTGTCGCTAAAGAACATACACAGTGCTGGGCAGCTTTCCTCTGAATCAACAGGATTTATAAACACTTGGCTGAGCAACAATAACAGTGTATACTGTATGTTCAACATGTATTGTGGGAAACTGGATGATTGTGACGAATGAGAAACACAAATGTTTTGTTGTTTTGTAAACCAACAACTAGGAGCATGAATGTGTAAGAATACGGTTGTTTTACAGCGTATACACACACACCGATGATTCGAAGCTATGCAGCTAGACTGAACGGGAACCATCTGGGAAATGAGTCATTACATTAACATAATTTGGTCATCGCTCTTAGATGAAGATTGTACAGACTTTTGAAATAAGGCTAAAGAACCCAAAATCGGATGATAATAAACAGTAAACATCTGACTCTGCAGAAGTGCTATTGATTCACACTGCAGTATAGCACTGCCATAATCATTTTGCCCTTTTCCAAATCAGCTCTGTGACCTTTTCTGTTATTTCATTTAAAGATCCAAGGTAGAGAATTTGTCTGGTGATCGCCCCACTGCTGTTATTGCTATACAATTATGAGGTTTACACTATTTGCAAAAACACACCTGCATATAAATATACCCCTTGGGTCAGCCAATAAAAATTACAATTCTAAATGTAATTAGTTTAGTTGTTTTGCTATGTTAATATTTATATATAGCAATATATACCTATTTTCATGGGTAGAGGCAGCGATCTACTGTAGCACAGCAAACAGCACCCAAGGCACTGGCTATTCAATGATGCCACTGAGACAGTAAGATGCAAGCAAAGGCCTCATAAACCCAGAGGCTTAACCAAGTGGCTGGAATATGGTACTGCATAATAGTACATCTGCGCCAAATGCGGTATACCAAGTCCCGATACCAAGAGTCCCAATGGGAGATGCCAACCGAACGTGGTTGACAGCAGCAGAGCTAGGGATCCTGTGGGACGTCCAGTTTCCGGAGCAGACTACTCGCTGACCAGGAGGACACAGCGGTGGCTGGGGCAAGAGGAGGGCAGTTGTCGTGACAACACCGGGAAGAAGGTGCATGGGAACGCTGCAAAGCATCAGGGGGCTGAAGGAACTACTGGAAGCGACGTTGAAGGTGTCCAATGTGGTCCCAGTGGTAGTAGGAGCACTAGGGGCTGTGGAGAGGTTCAAGGTACAACATCTGTCCAGAAGAGTGCGGTCCTAGGAACAAGAGCAGATATAGTGCAGAGCCACAGTATGCCAATGTCCCCCATTGCCTCCCTAAAAGAACCACGTTACAGATCTGCCCAGTTAGCTGCCAGTGCTACTGGAAACTTTACCGCATAGCTGTGCGTGTGTGTGTGTGTGCGTGCGCGCAGTGCAAGTGGCCTCTTTTCTGGTGACACCGTCGGTGTGTCCCAAAATTTAGCAGCGCCACTAAAAATAGTGACAGGCCCCACCCCCCCGGTATCCCTCCGTATGGGATACCACTGACTCAGCGCGCGGACGGCAGATCGAGAACTCAACCCCGCCGAGCCCCTCGCCCATAAAACAACACGCGACACGTCGTGCGCACACACCCCTGCCCCCCTCCTCTGTCAAACCCGTCGTCGTGACAATTCATTTCTGCTTCGGGAAGGAAAGAATGGGCAGTGATATATTTGCATTATATGTGTCCTCGGCAGCTTACACCCCCCCCCCCCCCCCCAACCCACGGGACCACATACATTACAGTACACGGGAGTGTAAGATGGGGGTTGCTATGCAACCAGGCTGTGAGCATTGTTGGTATGTGTGAAAACAACAATAAGAGAAATGTGTTGCAGCCGTAGCTAGTTATTAAAAAGGTATTGTCTAACATTAACCAGTGTGCTTTGTGCTAAAACAGTGGGTATCTTCACATTTTTGACACCTGCCCCCCCACCTTTGACCTTTTTGAGCCCAAGCACCCCCCCTCACCCCACCCCACGCATGGGAAGTTTAAAACACGTACGGCAGATTTTTAACTTTCACCATGCTGTATCTGCACACGATACTGCAGGCCACGGGGTTCCTTTGGCCGTTCTAACAGTCCCAGATCTGTTCGTTCACGACCTCGATGGGTCATGTGAGGTAGGGAGCTCGCGATGACAAACTGGGTTAATATTAGCGTATACAGTAGCTCCGCTTGGCTCCGTTCTACCGGGACACCTTGGGAGACGACACCTTTTAGCAGGATTAATACACAGTCATTATCCATAATGACTGCGCCCGTTTGGTTGCACACTTTGACACATATTTTAACATGTTTATTGTATACATTTATATATATGTATATTAATGTATATTGTGATCACATAAACGCTGTTGGTTGGTTGGCTGAAGAACAGGATTAGTTTACTATAATTATTTTCTCTAAAGCTTTTCTTGTTTTTCTGTCCAATACGGACTTTTAAATACTGACTTAAATACTTACTTTCCCATGGACTTGTCGGGCACCTTGCTGTCACCATAAATCAAACGCCATCGTATTCAGCTGCATTACAGATACTGGGAAATTACATTTGTTGTGGGAATCTGCTTTCCTCTCACTTCCAGCAGCGGCTGTACAGCGAAGCCTGCTGGGCTGCTTCCTCCTGATCCAGTGTTCCGACCCCACCTGACACCAATCAAGGGACTGTTCCTTTAACAAGATATATTCTTCTGAATCTTACAGTAACCTCACAGGGCCTTACAGAAGCATCCCACAGCCCTCACCAGGGTCCCTGACCCCCGTGTTAGAAAACAACCAATTTAGAGTGCAGTGTGTGTGTGTGCTGTACTGTAGATATCAGGCAGAGGGGGTGGGGGTAGGGGGGGCCTGCATCTGAGTAGACATCTCTCGTCCCGTCCCGTCCCCCCCCATTAAAACCCACCTCCAACCCCTGCACTCTTTTCCCTGTCGAGCATCATATTGACCCCCTCTTCCCCCCCTCCCCCCCAGCTCCGCGACTCCCCTGGGACCAGCGGGGTCAAGAGATTATCGCCGCAATCCGCTTAATCCTCTCCGCCATCAGTCCGGAATGATTCCTACTGTAATTGTGTTCCCTTCCGCCTCAATTAGACGGAGGCGGGGGTGCTGGTGTGGGCGGGAACGGGGCGCTGTGTGTGTGCGTGTGTGTGTGCATGTGTGCGTGTGTGTGTGTGTGTGTGGCTGTTGAGGAAATGAGGTGAAATGGGACTCCATGGGCGATCTTCAAGCGGATGTGCACGAGCGTGGCAGAAGGTCAAGGCGCGACCGTTCACCGTGTGGTGAGATGACCAGACGCACTCCTCTTCTGTCTGGGCTCTGATAGACAGGCGTGGGTGTGTGTGTGTGTGTGTGTGCCACTAACGCAGACTAGTTTTTGACTGAGGTGAACGCGCTATTGAAAAGGCACTGACGAGTCCCCACACACACCACTGTGAGAGAGCGCGCAGTGCACGTAATGCGTAACTGAGTGCCGGCGTGTTGTTGCGCCCCCCCCCACATTAGCCCTGTCAGCTTGACGAGTCACAGGTTAAATGCCCCCCCTCCCCGATGGCCTAGTGCCATATTAATTAGACGCTACTAATTGGTGTTCTGTCAGATTACAGGGGGATGAGCGAAGGGCTAGGGTTACCAAGACGACATGAACAGAGGTCGAACCGCTAAGTCGACGTTCACCCCTTTCATCCTGGTCGCGGTCCCACCGTGCAACGTTTCCCCGGCGACGTTGCCGACGCCAAGGTCAGGATTCCGACCCGTATATTGTGCCCGTGTGACGGCATCTAAGAATCAGGTCGGCCGTGTGGCTGTGAGAAGGCCCCCGGTGCATTATGGGAGCAAGGACAGCAATGGCAGGAGGTCAGCGCTCGTAAATTGTTATGGGGGGGTGTGGGGGGGTATAAACGTGGCCGTGTAATTAAAGGGAGATCCGAGACAGCAGGAAAAGGTCAAAAGTATCACCGGGATTTAAAGGACGGCTTCTGTGACACTGTGGCATTCTCCGAAGTTTTCAAGAATTCTCCTGCACAACCACATTGTCAAGATACGGCACCTCTAGTTGTCGGTTAATATATGTTTTCCTTTCGAACCTACAAGCTACAGGCAACTGTATTTATTTAAATGTATTATTACACATATTCCATGTTTGATTAATGCCTTTGTTGTTGAGTTGCTTATAAATCATTGAATATTCGCGCTTTACATCTTTTATATAACTTCATTCTTACACTGATGTGCTAAAAGGATTGTATAATAGCAGAGGTCTGAATTACCATCTTGATTCCACTTCAAATGCCATTCAAGATCAACTGTTTCTACCCTGCAGTAAAGTAAGTATAGGTAGAGATAATTACCACCACTTGTTAAGAACTGAAGCTTGCTAACGTACTGTATCTGTACACTCCTTTATCATTTGCGAGTGGAACATCCATGTGCATTCGTGAGAAGTAAGAAGAAGAAATGAATGCGGCCAACGTCCGTCTGGAGGGAAAGCTACCGTGAACCAGCAAACTTGATTAACCGCAGCAGCTGTTGCGTGTATGACCGAATCGCCCTTTCAATCTGTCTGACCTTTACCGCCTGTGTGTGTGTGTGTGTGTGTGTACCTCTGCAGTGTGGGGACCGAGCAACCATTGGTGGCACTATGCCACGGTCACGGGCGGGCGCCGTAAGTCTTATCTTGCGGCCCGAAAGCCGATACTGCCGTTCTTCCCTGACCTCACCGTGATGTGCAGATGTCAGCTCGGCCTGTACAGTATCTCGGGATTCAACCATGTTGTCTCCTTTTTCCATTGCAAATCTGTGAGTGCGTGTGTGTGTGCGTGCGTGAAGGAAACATGATTCCAGCAGGGAATTCCAACATCCACCCACCTCAATCCAAAAGAGGGAAGATGAGACGGTTTGTAGGTGCAACTCCAGTAACTGCCCCGTTGCGTTGACAGTTGAATCATAACACCTCTCCCTTCAATGCCATAGGGTGCTCCCTCAGAAGCTCTGCCCCCCCCCACATTACGCACACATTGCCAGGGCTGTGATAGTGTTGTATGGTGCGGCCTGCACCACATTGTTTATGTTCCTCCTTACAGTGCCATGGCAACAGCTATAGCGGACCATGAGGAGTCTGATATACAGTACCCCCTGTAAGCATAACAGCATTATTGGGAAGTGGTACTGTTGATTTTCATTGGCTGTTAGCATTTTGTCACCAACAAGTCTGTATGCATAATTCCAGTGCAACGCTAGTGCAGTGCTTTATTTACTTACTTAAATGTGTCAATACATTTTCAGAAGTAACCAGAGCTTACTTATTTATGAGACTTGCAAACAGCCAGACTCGTTTCCCAACAAATTCCTGTAACATTAACGGTAGCAGTTAGCCGGTAGCTGTGTCCCGGACTTTACACAAGTAAAGGCTGGCTCTGCGAGGCTATTGCATGCTGGTCAGTATAACCCAGGTTAACACAAGCTTGCTTTTCCCGAGCGCTACAGCAAGGAGGTGACGACGGGTCTACACCAAAGAGCCAATCATAGTCATTCATCCCGCCATGCCGGCGCAGGAGAGTAGAGGGAGATGTCAATCAAGCGGGGGGAGTCTGTCCACGCCCTGACAAATGGACCGATGAGCCACATGACTCAGACGCCTTGTGTGGGTGGACAGGGGACCTTAACACACATTTCAAAACACAATTGTAGGTGTTTTGACACGTCACAGACCCCGAACACCCCTCACACACACACACACACACCTGTCACAATTGCACACATCTCATTACTCAGCTGGGGTAGAGACTATGGAACCGAAACAGCGATGTGGACATTGACTTACAGCTGACATCAATCTACCCCCTCCCCTCCCCCATCCACACACACACACACACACACACACACACACACACACACAAACACATACACATCTTCCCACACATTGGAGAAACTTTAACCCAGGAATCGTTATATAACGCTATCCTTGCAGTATACTGGGGGGCTGTGGCCGTTTCAGGCAGTGGGTGAGGAAGTCGGGGGTCTGTGCGGGCACAGAGGTACATATTTGGCCTTGGGCTGTTCTCAGAGCAGCGGTGGCACGCTCCCCAAACACGGCGTGTCAACACGACAGGGATGGAACCAGACCATACAGGGGGGAGCTGCCCTCTTCACAAGCTGCCCTCCAACCATCTGTCTTGCTCTGCCGTCGCCAAGCTGGCCTATGGATCTCTCTGATTGAATCCCTGCTGTTCTTCCCCCAACACACACACACACACACATACACACCCCGACACCCTCCTGTCCTCCTGATGCTAGCTAGCGACCGATGCTAGCTAACAGTCAAGCCTATTCTTCAAGAGCACGGGGAACCCAAGTGAATTTTTGGACTCACCTTCACGGTCCCCTCACCACCCGGACGCACACCCCGTCTTCTGCGGAGAAGTGTGCAACTCGGTGTGGAGAATTTACCCCCCCCAAAAAAAACTAATAGAAATACATTGATGCTCTCAAATGTGTTGCCTCTAATGCGGATTACAGGGCATTGCTTCTCTACAGGGAAAACTTTGGAAATTTAAAAACAGATGTGTTGGGTTACTCCGCTTGCAGGCCCAGCCCTGCTACAATCACCATTGTCATCATCGCTGGCATCGCATCATACCTGCCCCTGTGGTTATGTGTTTATGTGTTTTCTCTGAATATCTGCGTTGCACAATGCAGAGGCGGCCCCAGTGATTTATCCCGTATACTAAAGCACTTGTTATGCAAAGTACTTATTAAACAGCCAGCAAGGAGGATCGATAAAACCCATTCTTTATGGACGATGCTCAAGAAAACCTGGTCACGGAGGGAAAACACACACCGACTTCCCCCAGAGTTACGGCCTTGCGGGGTCAAAATTAATTTACTGATGGTAATGTGAGAAACACCGGTCCAATAAACTGGCACAGAGGAATCTTTTATGAATCAGCCTGCCTGGCCATAAATACTAAAAACATTATTAAAGACTTAGGACGGGAAACAACACTTATAATGATTATTGGCACTGGAGTTCTACAGACTAGAGCTATGTGCTGATGGCTGTAGCTATACTTTGTTTGGGAAGAGTGTGTGTTTATCTGTGTGTGTGCGTGTGTGTTTGAGAGGAGTTATGCAATGGAATCTCTGCAAAAAACAATCATAATAGGATCAATACACTTAACAGTGTGTTGAATGCATGTAAGTCTGAGACTTGGTATTGTTTATTAAATGGTATTAGAAGTACAGTAGAATAATATTATGAAACTGTCAGCAGAAAAGATTAAAGTGAATTATTACTACAGTACTGCATGTACTGCTGTGTATTATGAACTAAAAAAAGCCCATATCTGCAGTCTAAATTATAGGCTCTCTCATTGTATTCCCGTGATGAATAACTTAAGCCTAATAAACAGTGGGATGTAAATGAGAGCAAGTAAGGCCTTAATGGTTCAATTTCGGCATTGCCTGCTTTCTGAGAGCCAAATGCAAGTCAAAATGAAGCTTGCAAAATTAGGAGGCACACTATATCATGTAATCTTAGTGTTACACCCGCAACGGGCATAGTCTCGCTGTCTGTCTGTCTGTCTGTCTGTGATTATTCAGGGAAACAGGTGTATCGGAGCCTGGACAGACCCACCCCCACATGTGCCCCGTCTGCAATCAACCCGTCATCAAAGGCCTGCGTTCCAGCAAACATCTGTCAGATGTCCGTTATTTACTCTGTCGGTACTCCTTCTCGCAGCTACTGTAGTTTGTCTCCCATTTCTATTGTGCCTGTTCTCACCGCACCGGCTGACACACACACATTCACACACTGATGGCGACGTCAGCCATGCAAGGGCTTCGAACCAGCGAGTTCTTGATCACCTGTCGCAAATGTTAGTTGGCAAGTGCCTACTGGTTATTTTTACAATTTTATCCATCATTCCAGTGTCGTGACATCAAAAATATAACCTTCACGTCGTCAGTGTTTTCTGTGTGTGTGAGGGAGCAATGAACATCTGGTTGTAATCGCCGTGGCGGAGGACGGCAAAATGTTTGAATATTTTAACTGTGGACGGAATGCCGCTTGCCGCTGTCGGCGCCGATAGCTCATTTTGCCGTCCTGCTCTCGTCCACTAGCATGATATCTTGTTTGCTGTCTGCAGTGTTCCATGTGAACACAGCGTTAGATTCAGATTTTTAAAGCCTGTGCTGGCTTTTGAACTCCGTAACCGTTCAGAACTTCTACAACACATGGCCGTGTTGACATACCAGAATACCCTCATTGCTCGCGTAGATGCCTCTGTGACCTAGGTGTGCAGGAGCATTGCATTGATTAAATATCAACAGGCTTGTCACTGGTCTTCGCAACACATTTGATGCTTTACTGGCGAGATCCGTATCCTTTTATCTAGCAATTGTTTTAAGGTTACGTCATCTTAATACAGTACGTCAGTTAATAAGGTATGACTCAAGATACAGTACAAAATTGTTCTGCATACACCGAGTCTAAAGCTAAGGCTTACATATCTGAAAACATATTCGTAATTTAAGGGCAGAACATTTTGGCCGCAACTGTTGATTTTCTGTACAATAAGGACAACTGATACTGTATATTGTGTTTCTTTTTTCAGAAGAAAGAAAAGTTTATGGAATGCAAATGCTAGAACATTTTCTTCCAAATATATATTCTTCAGTTTATTTGTCCGTCTGTCTACGTTCAGAAAAATACTTATGGCAAGTACGCAACCTTTCAGAGAGGGAGGGTAAAAAAATTATAAAAATCAACCAGGAATATAACACAGGTCTTATTAGAACGACGTGGTGGAAACATGTAATTATGAGTCTTCAAAGGCAGTGATTGACAGGAGGGAAGGATGTTTTGTGCTGAAATTATACGTTAAGCAATTCAAAGGGAGCATTTAGGTGGATAAAAGCATGAGTCACACCAATGTGGCTGTGAAATGAAAATGCTTTTAACTTCACAGCAAGGGAGAGTCCGTTCAAAATGTCCTTGGTCTTGGTGAAAGGAGGTTCAAAAAGTTAACTTTTCAAAAATCCTGCTACTGTTGGAACATTAATCAATATTTAGAATATGTAATATTATTAGTAAAAAGGCTTCAGGGACGGTATGTCCCCGAGTTAGCTCTAGGGGCATCGGTTGAGCGTTTGTTCGCCACACCTCCCTGACACTTTTAACACGGCACATGCCGCATGCCCATATAGACTCTCTCATCCTGCATAACTTCACCTTTTGTTATTTATTGCAATTGCTAGGAGCTTTGGCTTCTGTCTAAGGACAAGCCACAACAGAGAGAGAGAGAGGCTAGGACTGTATTCACACACGACAAAAGTTTAGCCGGCGTAGGGGTTCGATTCCATTCTGCCGGGAGCACGACCACCTCATATTTAGGACGTGTGCCCCCTCTTTCACACACCGCCTTTAGCTATTCACAAAAAGGAGTTTAGTTTTATTTACTTATTTCTTCCCCGGCGCGGGGGGCCAGAAAGGTTGATGAAGTAGCAGTCAGACTGTCATCTAAGACACAATAATGACATGGAAATGGCATTCAGAGGCCACTTCTTGGCTTCCGAGCTGCATGTGTTGAATTGACGGTATTGAAATGACTAGCAACCGTCGAAGTGGAATAGATTGGCCGGAATGATTCGCTTCCCTTCCAAGCCAGGCGTGTCGACAGCGAGGCCCGGCCTTATCTCTGTGTGGCTAGCCTTCTGTACCAGCTGCTAGGAGCAAAGGCCTATTCACACGCGTGAGCCCAGACAGGAATCAGCCAATCTGAATATGGAGATGTCATTTTCTGATGGGCGCTATACGCTGCTGCCATTCCTTCACTGGGGAACTCGGTGAAACCTCTGGAAATAATAATCGCAATGATGATGGCTGTATCACTTTTCTCAACAATGTTTAAACACCTTTTCTCAACAAAAGGTGGTAAAACGATCTTTAAAGCAACGTGTTTCTTAATAGACAAAACAATCATCCATTAGGATAAGGTTGTGGGTTTGAACCCTGGTGTTGGCCTACCAGTAAGCATTCTAGAGCAAGCTGCCTAACCCCCTACCCTCCTAACTGCCCCCGGTGGTTGGTCCCACCTTGGATGGCAGCAATCACCGTCGGTGTGTCAATGGGTGGATGTGAGGCAAAATACTGTAAAGCGCTTTGGATAAAAGCGCTTTAAATTCAGATATAAATGCAGTCCATTTACCATATCAAGGCGAGGCTGGAGTCGGTTGCAATGAGTTTTGTAATCCTGCGATTAAAAAAAAAAATGAATGAATAAATAAACGTGAAATTGTGTACAACTTCAGTTCAGATGTTTTGCAACAATGTGTCTGTGCTCGCTCAGCGCAGGAATCAATTTGTCGAGCTGGAAAGCAGCGAGGTAGACATTATTCAAATTGAGGACACATGCAGGACAGTTCAGACTTGACTAATTAGCAGACACTACATGATAAAAGACAGCGGCGCATGGCACTACTTGTGGCTAATTGATCGCTAACCGAACAATGCTAATGCACGACGAAGGCTCATATTTAATTACAGACGGGTGTTTGTGTGAGTGTTTGGGGGGGGTGACTCTGAACTGAGAAACATTGCTTATTAGTACCGTACAGGTTGCCGTGGAAAAATTATTATTTCCCAAATGCTTGTTATCGTTATGGTATATTTGGGTAAACAGCAGAAGCAGAATCTGAATAATTAAAGGACACTTAATAGAGGCATCAGCGAGGCACGCGATATGTGCTCAGTGCATGATAAGCTGCTATTAATCATCTTGACAAAATTATTTTTTAATGACACATATCTAAAGCTAAAACTAACTTTTAAAAAAATGTAAGAAATTATATACTTTAGAAATTTTGATGAAAAATATTCTACTCACTTGTACACAGAATCCTGTTCCAAGGATATTAACCTGGCTGTTTACACTGGCAAGCCTATTTCTGTCCCCAGCTCACAGTTTATGTTTGGAACACAAATGTGTATGGGGAGGAGTAGAGAGGAGTGTCAGTCAAACAGCAAGTAGGTGCAGGTGCTCTTTGAGTTTCAAACCAAAACAATAGTATCAACAACATGTCCTTAATGCTGATTTCAACTGCAAAGGAAAGCCGGACACAAATAAAGAAAGGTCCCCCTTAACATAACTGTATATACAGTAGGAAAATTATGTAGTTTATAGCATTAAACTGCTGGTATGTTGTAATTACATCCTATATGCATAGTAGTGCACATTTAAACAGCTTTTATTGAGTATAGCCACCAAATGTTGATATTAATTTTCTGGAAATTATGCTGTAGTACTTCTGGCCCATTAGCAGTACTATTGATTTGGTGCAGTAACCCGTTTTGAAGATCATTTTTGTACTAGCCGTACAAATGGTTTCCTAATAGAAGAAACTGTATAATCAGTAAACACCAGCATTTACATAATCTGCTGAAATGAATGTAATCTGTTATGCCCGAGCTGTATCATTTCCCACGTATGCCTTTTTAAATAGCCACATACTGTAGACTACATTGCTTTTAGCAACATTCCTGGCATTATTGCTAATACATTCTTCATATCCATTGCCGTTCTCCAAACTAATAGGATTCCCTCCCCCCCCCTCCCCCCATCCACATAGTAAGGATGGGGGGGAAGTCAATCTTTGAAATGTTATGGCAAATACAAAGCTCTGCTAAAAGCATGAAATGTTCCCGATTGCCTCCGAAAACCATTTGCCGTTGCAATGAAATACGTTGTCTCCCCGCCTGTGACCCGGGAGAGCGCTCGAAGGGCACCGTCGTCAACGGCAACCTCCTCACGCTGTGTACTTTTCCACAACCTTCAACCTGACACTGGAAAACCTCCATTTGTTTCCCCATCCCATAAAAACCTTTTTTAAAACGCATAATGGAAAAGCAGTGTGGCTAGGGTATGGGAATGCCCATTGGCTGGGATAAGGGGGACCCCATGGGCCACTTGAAGACTCGTGTTCCATCACCGACTGAAGGTGAAAGGTGTGTTTGAAAGATCAGGTCCGAGTGATGTTTCACCGTCTGGGTGTATGGAAAACACTGTGTCTGTCCAGGCCAGGGACACTATGGAAGAATTCCCCTTGTGGTTGAAAGTGGGAGTTACGCCACCTCCCGCATCTGAATTATGAGTCATTGACACTCATCTCTCATCCCGAGATCAACGTGCACCTGTAGTAGCATTCGGATGGCAGCTACACTATTCCCAAAACTGGGACACCATGGACACCAGTTTCCACGCTCCTGAGAAAGCCTACTAGTTTACCAAAGTACGGCAAAAACAGAGGGACGCATGACATGACTTGCACTTTAGCATCTAGGAATAGCTGTTATGGACGAGTCATTAGACTCACCGCTTCTCAGAGAAACGAGGGCTTTTGTTAAGGAAACCCACAATAAGATAAGAACATATCAAATGAAAGGGAGGGTCTCTCTCTCTTTCGTATACTGATATATATATATAGCGGGCATTGCAAACGACTGCTGTTTCCAGACGCACATATTTGAGCTGCTCATTAGCAGTAAAGACGCATGAGGAAATTACTGTGCTAGAGTGGCAGCTAGTCTCCCAGCTCAAAGAAGCTCAAAATGAGATGTGTTTTACAAAACACATGCACACCTGCGCACGAACACGCACGTACACACACACAGCAAAATACAATACAACTGTTACCTTATGCTCATGCACCTGTGTATGTGGGCGTGATTGATTTGAATGTATTTAAATGAGTGTGTGTACGCATGTGCGTGTGTGTGTGTGTGTGCGTGCACACGTGTATTTTTGAGAGAGTAGTGTGCCCGCTCCTTAACATTATAAATAACACAGCAGCTCGTTTGTGTAAACACCAAAGAGCTTGGAAGCTCCGCTAATTAGCGCTGCAGCTCTGGAAGCCCAGAGCCATGTCTGCCCAGGATGCGCAGATCACAGGGGTGGGGGGGGAGGGGGGGGAATCGACACCTTCCAGTTAGCGTAGTTTCAGTCCTGGAGCACGCTCCTGCAGGGCTACAGGAGCGCATAGGCGTTTATGCAGGGACAGCGTTTACACCTGTCAACAGTGAGGTGCCAAGGTATCGGGGGGCTATTACATGACACCTGTCACTCTGCCGTGTTATTTACAGTGGTGACATGTCTCGCACCCAAAGCAGGCAGCCATACACACAGCAGGGACAAAGGGGAAAAGAGTTTGTAAAGGTTCTATATTGTACTGTATATACTGACGGACAAATACTGTATATACACAGTACAGTTTAATACAAAAGTTAGCTCGCAGTTTCTGTGCTACTGGTTCTAATGACACACTACAGAACCAGTATACAGGAGCAAACACTCTGAAAAAACGCATATTAACAGTACTGCTTTGGAATACTTGTGGCCGACTTCTCTCACAGCCAACCACTTCTGTTTGGGGCTGGTGAACGTCTTGCTGGAAATGTTGCACCCAGACACCAAATAATATAAAGTAGTTGAATACAAAACACCCAACTGCAAAACGGAGGGCTGAAATATTTTAGCATGATATTTAGTCAGCCATACGTGGGATATGGACATTTATATTTAGACCAGGTTTAAAGCTTCTACCATATGAAAAGAACACATTAAACCATTTACAGTTTTAACACAATGTAACATTTTGCTATAAAGGATTGTTGGAGCCACCAAGACAGTTTTGTTGCTGGATTTCAGCACCTCGGAGAGCTCTACATTTTAAATCAGCACAAATGCAATGTCAGTTGCAATGCAAGATAACCTTAACCCCAAACTAATTCCTGTCGATGTTAAATAATTCATTGCCATACACTAAATAACGAAGATAAATGCATTTTATTGCCTGTATCACAGCTCTACCTCCGCGATGTGTTCCATTGTGTGTAGCAGATTTAGGGCACTCTCAATAACCGACACTAACGAAGACACCGAGCGCATTACGTCAGAAGAGAAGCCATTACCCGACGATGGTGTCAGAGTGTTATGTGTGGTGATGACTTTTGCCATGTCCCATTAGTAATGGTAATGATGGCATTTTGGGGGCTCTCTGGGATGTAATTCAGAGGTCTGCTGAGTGCGGGTGACAAGGTCATTCCTAATGACAGCGAGCATGCCTCACATTGTCGGCACAATGTGATCTTCACATGCGAGCGGTTCACACAAAGTATCACGAAGGGAGTAGGCTTGTAGCACGCACAACCTCCAGAGTTAAAGGCCCCAACTGTAATTCTGTGCCTTTTACATTCCTTCGAATTAAACATTGCTGTTGCGCACGTATTTCTTAGCACACCCTAACTTGATTGTCTGAGTGAGTGTGTCGTTTTTATACATTTGCTGATATGGCACATTTAAAGTAGCTTGGTGCAACCGCGCTCCATTGGGAAGTGTCGTTTCGTGCTGCTCTGCGTAGACCTCTTGTTAATTATGAAACTATTGGACAAGCGCTGCACCAATGTGCGTGGCTAAAAATGTTTTGATCGCCTCATCTAGCTCTACCACCATATAGAAACGTGGTTGACAACGTCACCTCACTAACCCACGGTGATAGGGCCGCCAGCAGGGCGGCTGTGCGAACGCTAATGCGAACAGGGTTTACACACTGTAATCTCAGCGAAGAGAATAGTTAAGCGGATGAGAACATTAGATGCAGGCTCCCCCTTGTGGTAAAAAGGCATAACTGCACTCTCCACTGTAGTGGAGAATGGTGTCTGTTGCCTTGTCGATGGGGTCTGTGTACAATTAAACTGGCTGTACACAGTAATATTAACTAAACTAATTGGTCTTGTGTTATTCTGCTGGATTCAATTGGGGTTTTAATCATAAACATTTTAAGTTAACCTAAACTTAAAATAAAATCTGGCTTCCAAGAAAAATTGCTATCTGGAGCACTTTTTTCCTAATTAAATAATAATAATTAATAATAATTACATAATTAAATAAATTGTCATATTTCTTACAATCCCATATGGCACTAAACTATGCAAATATAATATGGGATTTGCATCAAATACTGTTAACCAAGATAAAATGTCTAATGCATGCAACATTCTGAAAGTTAATGAGATAAATTATATATTGGTTGAAATGCCAACACCATAGAGCAGGGGTGCCCAACCCTGGTGCTGGAGGGCCCCTATCCAGCATGTTTTAGATGTCTCCCTGCTCCAACACACCTGATTCTAATGAATGGCTCGTTATC
>JAODUH010023976.1:0-24503 GCA_027564835.1 Typhlichthys subterraneus
ACAAACGCCCGTTCGGGTTTAGATCCGGGAGGCCGTTCCTCCCAATCACACCTCTCCAGGTGTCTCCATCATTGCCCGCGTGCACGTTGAAGAAATTGTAAAAACATAGATTAAACCGTTGCTTTGTTTGTCCTGGTCACTTTATTTGTAAATTAAAAATTTGATTATTCTCTAGACACTATTTATTTAGTACATAATTAAGCATAACACATAAGCAGACTGTGCATGTGAGAAAAAAACATGTGAAATAAATATCTTTCCTGCTGGCATTACAACCAGCGTTTATAGGTTAGAAAATAAGGTCAATATTTGTTTTTGCAGTCTTTGCTATACTTTTGTATAATATAACACAGTGAGTTTTGCCAACAGGTGCAACACTGACATTATTAGACACCTGATAGCTGATGTAAAGATATACATGAAAGATTACAGCATGACTGTCGGCCACAGTCTCAAGAGGAACTGTTTGGGAAATCTCACCGCGAAGGCTAGATGCTTGTATAATGGCTGCCACTCAGAGAGCACTTTAGATTTGTGTGACACCCCGGCGGCCTTTAGTGGAAGAGAATACCAAGTGTGGCACCGTGAGACGGCAGATTGCATTTCTCCACATAACCCCATTGTGACCGGTGGACTAGGAGACTTGGTAGCTCCCCTGCTGGCAGTGCAGCAGATGATGAATGACGCTGTGCTGAACTAGTTTAAGAGGAGCATCGCACAATCGCTCATTTCAAAAGGCTCGGCTTCACATAGCCGGCCTGGGGAACAGCATGGAAAGTAATATCCATCAACAGCCAGCCAAGCGATAGCACTATCAGCAAACACAATTTAGACCTCAGGAACATTATTGTTTTTCTCCCGCTCCTCAGTTTGTCTCAGCACAACAATGAAGCGGCTGAGGGATGCTCCTTTGATGAATATGGTACTGCTGTCATGACATTATGAACCTCCTCATTACGGGACGAATTGAGTTTGGACAAGGAGACATTTTGCAGAGTGGAAAAAGAAGCTGACGCTATTTCTTGTTTCATGTGTTTCCTGAGTGTGTTTTTATGTGCCTTGTACTTTGGATGAAATTTGATGACATCTCTCAAGTGCAACCATCTGTTCATTTTCATATTCCTGCTTAACATAGTGTACCTAGAGTTCAACACACACGTACACACTCGCAGGTGAATGCCCACACAAATTTGGAGGTTTTACATCAACAGAGGTAATGTATTCATAGTCAGTTTTCCATATCTGTCTCATTTAGATGGTGCAGATGTTTCTGAAAACATAATTTCACAGTTGATAGACTTTTAGATGCTTGCTGCACTCGTGCTATACCTCCATTTGTCATAGTTCTCAGTGATTTAATTTATCAAAACAGTATTCGTTACCCCATACTTAAAATCCTTTACTTGTTCGCATCTCTACAGTATGTGGAGGTCCTTGCAAGGTGCATTTGACTTCTAACAACTTTTGCAAACACAGTCAATGCTATCTACTTCTACACTTCATTGTTTCCTTTGGTGTTCTACTAGCTTTACCTACATTACGTTTAAGGCATTACTATGTGGAGAAAAGACAGGCGAGAGAGTGAGTGGGAGGGCGAGAGCATATGAGTGGAGCACAGAGGGAACAAATGGAGGTGTTGTAATCCACGCCGTGGCGGGAAAGTGCCTTGTTTGAACAGGAACACTTGGCAATCAAGAGCGTGGGTGATAACCGAGCACAAGGCAGAAACGGAACATAATCAAATTCTCTCAAGGCCTGTGGGACACTGTACAGATAATATGCTGGAGAACGGGGGGTTTGGGGGGGGGGGTATACTCTTTACAATGCATACAGTGGTGGGGCTTTGCTGTAAGTGCACAACCACATGGTTTAGAACCTCTTGCTCTAACACAGCAGGTAGTAACACACGCCATCGAGACAGTCTACGCCCAGGTACTTGCTTTTTTAACACTGCTTACCCAGAAGTCATTATTGTAGAGTCCCTCCATGTACACACAATCATTGCAGGACACAATACCTTTCCGCTTCATATTGCAAGCCCCTGCAATTTGCTGACCTTTTCATCTCAAGCCACCAGTAGTGCTGCACAAGAGACCCGCTATGCCAGAGCTCCCTCAATGGGCTCCCACTGGACCAATTATGGAGTGAGGGAAAATAAAAGGGTGGGGCCTCCTGCAGGCCCACTTCACACAGTTATTGATCTGGATCTGAGCTACCTCTACTGCCAAGGTGTACTGTGCCAAGGTATAAGGCGACATGTAAAATACATTAGCGTGAGCAATGGACTATCGCATGCTGCCAGGTGCCTGAAATCGAGATTATTGTATGCATCCAAAATCAATTACCTTCTAAAAATACTTTTTTGTTGTTTATTGTTCATAGTTGTTTGGCAATGTACTGTAAATGCACCCTAAAATGTGTTCGGTGAACTAAATAATAGTGTGACAAGACACATCAGTGCTGGTGTCATTGACACTAGTTACATTTTTATCGTATGGGTTGAAAATGGCTGAACACGCCATCTCTTTTTAATATCAGCCAAGGCTGACATACCAAGTACGATTGAATACTTAGTACGTCATGTCATTTAAAGAATGTTAATGAAGGCCCCCCTCTCATCCCCTCCTCTCAGCTCCTTGTCTACTTTTTTGCAGCATTCTCAAAATGCTGCAGTGGGTGGAGTCAATTACAAAAGAGAACCCTGTGAACAAGGTCAATGGTTCAGGAATTCATACAGTAGTAGCCTGCTAGCCCACAAGCATAGTAAATACTGCCATGTGTAATTCTGCATTTCACCAATGACGTCACCAAAACATAGATGCGGCTCTCAGGATTACATCCTTTAAAGGGAGAGAAAATGTTATCACGAATCATTAGTCTGCATCAGCTCCATATGTCATACATATGAATTGTGATGGATTGCAGTTGAGGTGAACAAGATGCTTCTTCCAAAGCTACCTGAAAGGTATCACACTATCTCCATTGCTCTGAGCACAGATAAGAGTCAGAATCCCCCAGGGCATCCAGCATGTCTGGGGCTCAAATGAAGCCCCAAGCACTCAGAACACACTAACTTACATTTTACAGTTATTACAGTGTAGTTCTCCACAAATGGCTTTGTTGTTTTTCTTACCTGGGCCATAGAGATAAACTGTATTAATGAGTTGGGAGACACACACTAACCCTGTCCAAAAAACAAACACCACATACAATATGTGATTAACATGATTGTCACATGCAGTGTACACAGCAAAGGTTACTAAATTGCACAAAACCTATGTGAAAAAAAGATTCCAAAAAACATAGTACAAGTACAATATTGTGCATAGTATAATTACAACTATTGCAAATTGTTTATATGGATTGCATTTCTCATACCATGAATGATGTATAGTTATGTTGCCAATAACTAATGTTTTTGGATGCCAATGACATCCAAAAGCCTGACATCCACCAAGAAAACAGTTACTCTCAGCCCCATTGGCTTATGTTCAGCTCCCTCTAACCAAGACAAATAGATCTTGGCATTATTATTGAGGGATGTTTCCTGTTAATGATAGTATCTTGATTAGGTAAAGTGTGCTCCCAATTTGCCATCTGCTGTAGCACTCTCATGACCAAGACGCCAAGATAAAATAAAATCAGGCTGGTATTGCACAGTATAGGTCAGGTCCAGTCACTCAGAGGTGCACAATAATGCATAATCATCACAGAATTCAAGGGCAACACACATTTTCCATTTCACTATTCTAACATGATATTGCAAATAACAACACTCACTGTATATAATGACTTAATACATTCTACTTAATATTTAATATGTGATGTGCTAAATTAGCCCTGATGATGTTATTAGCCTGTTCACAGATGTGCTTATGACCTATTCAGTTGTTATTGTATATCAATTTTGATAAAAGTGTCAGATAAATGACCTATTTTGTTTTTAAATAATTAGTTACATTTTTGGAAGATATTGACAAGCAACCTTTAAATTGTTATAAAGTTGAAAGTAGTCTTTCCAATAAATAATGTTGTTTTAAATGGTTAATTGCTACTTTTTTTCAGATGAACTTAAAGGTTTTTGCATATGAACTCTTCAAATATTTATACAAATAATATTATGAACCATTAGTGTATTATGTGCAAATGATGCCAGGGACTTCGTACTGTTTGATGAATTTTGCAAGCATTGCTTTAAATGCTGACTTTTCCACTGTGTGCACTGGGGGAAGACATTGCAGTGATGAATCTTTGAATTATTCCACAGATCGGGTGAGTTTTCTCTTTTTCCAGTAACGTCATTAATACTGTTGGCAGCTGGCCTTGGCAGCATTTATCAGTTCTCCAGTTGTTTGATTTGAATACAAAATTATTCCAGATGGCTGAAGAGACAAGCTCCACGTTGTTCTATTTTTTTTTTATTTTTGTGCCTTCTAATGTGGCTGACCAATAGTCATACCTATTGGTCGCAGGTCAGCAATGCCAAGCCCCCTATGCCATATGAGCAGACAAATTGGCCTGAATGTTGAGGAAAGACAGACATTGGCTACACATATTTGACCCTCACATCTTATAATATGCTTTCTCAGACCAAAGCGTAGCATGCAGCATGTATGGCATGCTATCTTCCTGCTGAAAAGGCTCAGCCAAGTCCCCTCCCCCGGCTCTCAGAGAACAACAGAACAGAGGCATTTCTACTCCATGAGAACCAGTGGCCTGCAGAGGAGGTGCCCCTGCCCTTTTTATTCTGTAGTAAGTTAATAAAAAAAGCTTTATTTTTACCCTCAAATCACACATCAGTGGGGCAACAGTGGAACCTCTTTCTTGTCACAGTACGGCAACATTGAGTGTCTTAATGATATTGTGTGGCAGATTGAAGGCTTAGTAGCACCAGGGATATTAAGTGTTTATTTGTTGATTATTATCATAAAGGCCATTTAAAAAAAATTATTAAAATAGTACAATTAAATGTAACAATTCTAGCAGTGCCCCTAAGGGAGTTTGTCATGCCACTGAATATATTCTGTTGTTTTTTAATAAGAGCATGATGCCACAGTTTCTCAGTTAACTTCAACTGGGCACAGCCCTATACAGTATCAGATGCAGGCTGTCTCATATGGTAACTGCAATGACACAAAGGCACTAATGATAGCCTAATGTAAAAAAAGGGCTGTTTGTGTGAAGATGATGATGTCTTGATGAGTGTCTTATTGGGCATTTTATGCCCAGTGTGGAAAAGCTGTTCTACCTGGTCCTCCAAAAAGTAAAGGAATGCTCATGCATTCAACAGTAAACATGCACACTTGAGAGAGCATTCTGCACACACACACATACACACACACACACACACACACACACATACAGTTACCCTATACAATATGTTATCGTTTTTGTGAAATTACTTGTTTCCCCCCAAAGACACATAAACTATAGCATATGATCTCCAGCATGTTGTATCTATAATAGTGTTAATTTGTCTGTTTGTGCCATTTTAATTAATGCCATTTTCAGTTGGACATAACAGAAGTCTTCCCTGGGCATGTACTCTGGGAAGGCCACATAGAAGCGCATTGCAGTGTCCTCATGAAGCCTCCTTTTCTTTATCATATTGCTGCACTGGGAAAATGGATTTTGGCCAGTTGCCTTGTCAGCTCTCTCTTAGCTCCCACTGGGGACAAACTCAATCACAAAATGCGGAAATTAATATTAAAGAGGCGCCCTTTTTTAAGTCAATTTTAGTATATTGTGATAATTATCAGAGTGCATTGTAATATTAAAGTGTGGGGGCATTTCATCTGTTTGTAGATGTCAAGAAGGTTTACTTTTAATTTGCATTCATTTTTGCCTGTTAGGTAATTAAGTGAAGTGTTTTTTTTTCTCAACCAGTGGCTCCTGCATATAGCCAAGACGACAAAAATGAAGAGTCAGCATTTTGCATGTGTGTGACCTCTGATAACATGTTTACTGATGATTGATGCTATTGAAGGCTCACTTGATTGCACACAGTAAAATGTCACTCGAGCAATTTAACAAACATAGAGACATTATTCAGTATGACTGTATTTTAAATGTTAGATACATTCCACTGGATACATGATTAATTGAATAGTACTTCCCACAAAACTGATCAAGCATGAATTGTCAGTGTCAAATTTTATTTGGAGAGGAAAGCAGCAAAATCCTCGCATCATTCCGGTCATTAATTTTTACAGACATGAACGTTTATAAGGAGTTGAGGTTAGTGGCAGGTGCAGCACTGCACCTACTGTACTACTTTAAAAGTAAAATAAAGAAATAGTATAAATAAAAAATATTGTGCTGCTCCTCGTCAGTAATTACACCTTATTCAGAGAATAATTTAATGGAAGGATTATAAAAAAGTTCATCCATTTTGAACCTTGGCTTTGTTTGCCAGAGGATCAAGCCCTTTAACAGTGCAGCAAGCAGCATTGGTTTTGTCTATCTTGGTTAAATTGTCATTAGAGAGCTACAGCTAGCCAATTTAATTAAAATTCCTGCGCCAAAACATCTGTTCTGCTTGGCTGTATTCAGCCTCCCCACCCCCAAACTGAACCAATCGGATTCTACGCTTTTCCTAATTGTCCCCTACCATTCAACAATCATGGGTGTGTGCACAGAAGTGATGGCTTCCTGAAGACCAACAGCAGAGATCCGAATACACGACAACGCTGCAAGCAAAGGCCAATATACTCACAGCAATAGAAAGAAGAAACGGCACAATAAGAAAAGTATTCAGTGGCATCTATATTCAATAGTGTATCTTTGGGTCTAGGCACTGGCACAGAAATCCAACACCAGCTATAGTTTTCTTGCCAAATTTGTGTGTTGTCTAAAATGGCCATTGAGAGAAAGCAAAGAGGTTGGGCTTCGTTTTAATGTGCACAACCTGCATATTCTTGCGTAACTCGCAAATGTTGATTAGACCTTTTTAATTTACTGATAAACAGTAAATATAGTCTGTCAATCTATCCCTGCCAGTCGTGACAACACGAAGGAGTAGCCTATACATGCTTCCAAAAATAATGCCTAATTGACTGTGCATCACTGGGCACTGACTGAGCACAGCTCTGTTTACGCTAAACTTAGAGAGAGGGCTGCAGTGCTTGCTCTTGAATATGCATGGACAGCCGCAAACAAACAACCAAAAATATCTTTAATTTGCATGGAGCGGTTGCTGCCTCTCGTGAGTGAGCAACACGTTCTCATTGAATATCTTATAGGAATTACACTGCTTTGTGTTGAGAGTCAATGATATTTCACCGCTCTCTGTGGACATGGCCATTTTAATTCACGCCGAACCTGTTCCAGGTGACATTTACAATAACACATAGCGTTTCGTTTTACTTTTCCCCACCAGCTGTCAGACCAGCAGCTTTCCCTGGCCGTGCGGGGGTAGGGGGGAGACAAATCCACCATCCTGTCAAGATGACAGCCGCCAATGTGAGAAAAAGGAGAAGTGAAAGGTCTGTCAGGGTCAGTCAAATTATTCCTCCCGTTTCTGACGCACTTTGTAGCAGATTAGATAAGCCGCCCGCACGTGCACCCGCCTCGTTGTCCTGGAAACACTCGCGGGGTCGTGATTGATGGAAAAGTGCAGGCGCTAGACTAATGTCAACACTTGTTGGCCGACGGAGGGCTCCATCAGTGGCACAGTTAACACAGGTCCTCAATCCGTTGCGGGGAGACCGCAGCCATCAAGCGGGCTTCCGAACAAATGTCACAGGTGTCAGTCAGTCTTCCATGCGTTTTCATTGTGTCAAGTGTTACGGAGTTCAGCCAACAACTCATAGACAGTGGCAGAGGGAAGGAAAGTGGGGATGTTAAAGGGGAGGAGTTGTTAAGCCTCCGCTGTGACATTTTTGAAAATGCATGTTTTCTTGTTGGCAAACAGCGCTCTTTGTCGCTCACCCTGCCCTCTGAGACCTCACATGTCTACATTATTGTCAGCGAGTCGAGCTAGCACTAACAGTTTGTTTGATACATACAGTATGTACAAAGGTAATGGTACTGCAACAATTTAAGTAAATATCCATATACGGTTGATGTATAGTCATATTGCTTGTTTGAGGTGAAGCATCCAATACTGGAGAACTGGACTAGCCTTGTGAGACCATCCTGATCTATAGAGCTCCAATTTCTTTGTCGTTCGTTGTTTGATTGTTTGTTGAAAACAATCAGGCCAATTAGCCGCTATCTTAAATTTGAAGATGACGACACCAGCGCACATCGTACGTTTGTGTTTCTATCTGATTATAAACAGTTTGATTGGATGAAGACATGTAGTGTAGGCTATTAGCAGCTTTATATTTTTTGAATTGAGGGGCTCCAGGCTTAAATTTGCAGCAAAGTCAAACTGTAGCTAGATAAGCATGGTTCACATGGCTCCAACTTGACCTAAATGAGAATCAATTTGAGTCTCTTAGCCTCTTTGAGATTCTTTGTCCCCTCCCACCAAAATAATGTACTGAATTAATGCTTTTGAATTCACAGTCAAAGATGCAACAACTTGCATCTGATTGGTTAAGACTGGGGTGGAGCGCTGATATTTGAATTAACATGAATATAGAGTCAAAGAGAACAGAGTGAACAGATGTTTTCTCTCTTGATTTACTGATAACTGACAGTGTGTCAATGGAATTTAAAATAATTAGGCTGAAGAAAAGAAAATTTGCCTGCTGCACCGTGGAGATGCATTTTCCATGACTGATGTTACAGTTATCATTGACGATTATTAGAGCTGAAGAAAGAAGATTGTGTCATTATCATACATCAAAAGTGAACAGATATGGTTTAGAGCTCAGAACAACCAAAAATGTAGTGGAATTGGACCTCTCCCCATCCCTTTCCTCTCTCTCTCTCTCTCTCTCTCTCTCTTTCTCTCTCTCTCTCTAACTATATCTCTCTCTCTCTCCTGTCAGAGCTGTGCTCAATGGATATGAGTCTCATATCCATTACATGGCTCCACTCCTGTGATAAATCTATCTGTCAGCAAGACATCATAATCAAATTGTTGCAGAGGTCATTTAACATTGCAGAGGAGGGACTTCACTTTAGCCCTTGGAAGAGCCCGCTCAAATACAATTTATGTGTCAGAGATGAATTGTAGAATAAAACATTTATGGAGAAAATGAACTGTCGTGCCGACTGAAATAGCCTTATTATGACCAACCATGTCACTCTATCTGCTAATCTGCATCATTGGCATTTAGTTGCATAGTCCCCGTACTTGTCTGAGACGTACATAATCCATCTTTCAAATGTGTATGGTAAAGCTGAGGTGGGACAATGATTCGGCATTCTGCATATTCTACACATTAAATATTTGTTTTATATTCATATTTCCCCCATAACTTTGTCACACTTCACTTTCAATTAATACCACTCATTTTAATACTGTATGCATGTCAGTATGTTAACAGTATTGATGCAGCTAATTATGTACTTCATCACACATGCATGCACATTATATTTCACTGAATAATAAAAACAATAAACCGTCTTTCTGCTTAGCCCCAGTGTAATTTTCGATGTAGAATATTCTCACATTTAATATTAATACTCACACAGTATGCAGTATAAGTACAGAGTACCACACTATACAGGATGCTGTAGTCTGTGTACTTAGACTACCCTAAATAAGGTTAAGATATCTGCCAATAAAATCTACTGCAGGCAACATCAGACCATTTAGCATGCATTTTTAACAACAGATATTGGTATATTGGTGTTTTGGACTTTATTATTATTATTATTATTATTTATTATATCAGGACGCTGAGCAGATATGTGTGGCAGGTGATTTGTATGAATCTCACATCAGCGATTAGGTTTAGTGAATGTAATTATACCTTAGAAAGTGATAATGATTTGTTTCCTTTGCATGTTATTCAAGTCAGTTAATTGTTTTCAAATAGGTTACATTTTCATTTCACTTTTGAAGGGGCTTAACTCAATAATCTAAATTTGTCCAAGGGCAAGTATAGATTTATATCATATCCACTTCCTTCCTTATTATGCCAGTATTGGTATTTCTGCATGCACAGCCACAATACCCAGGCCATTCATTCCAGCTACAGTATAAAACAGTTCACCGTTGAAGAGCCTCAGTGAGGCAGTTGTGTTAGACTGTATTGTTTGTCATTCATGTGGCCCAAAGTTACAAAATATACATCTCACTTTAAATCAACACTAAGCATATTTTCTGAAATATCACTAATATTACAAGATATACACCCCTGCATTCTTGCAAATATACAGCAGTACAGTATAACATTATTTCATGGGTCTTATTCGTGGGTGACTGCGATATCAACATCAAGGCGTGTGTCATAGTTGTTTGTGAAGTGGAATAAACATTTACAAATTAATAATTGATTGTATCTGTATTATTGGGTAATGGGAAGGAAAATATGCATGTTGGTGGTTCTTCAAAGACTGTCTGGCATACCTAATGCATAAGTAATGCTCTACACTTTCAAGTGTAAAGTCCCACTTTTGCCTCAGGTATTTTAGAGTCTTGTGTGGTCATATCCAGCACTCGCAAACACAGAGAATCTGAATTAACTGAAGGGAGGAAACAAAATGCAATTACACATCAAAAGCATTTCATCAGACGATGGTGAGAGAATTGGATCACGCTGAAGCAAGTCAACTCCTATTTCTCCACTACAGTGTTACATATTAGCCAATTGTGTGAACTTCCTGGACACAGCCATCACCCAAACAGTACAACTTTCCTAAACATCCCACATCCTACTCTTCAGTCACGTGGGGGTTATTCCATGCCTTGTGATTACCCAAAGCTTCTGTCTCACTCTTGGCCTGAGAGCAGGTGAGCAGGTATGGTGTGCTGTGATGATGGAAATGTAATTCTGCTGAGGAGATTAGATTCAGGCTGCTCGACCCTGAGGCAAAGCTTAGCTCATGGAGTGTCACATCTGTTTCGACATTAATTGGCTCCAGTGGTTAAAGATGTCTATTTCCTACAACAGAGCAACTCTTAGGAAAATAAGAGAATAATAAATAAATGAAGCAGGGACTTTTCTTAATCAATGTTTTCCTTAAGGCCAAACAAGGTGAAACAGAAAGCAATCAACTGCCCACTGCAGGTACATAGGGGTTGGTGCTACAGGCCCTGTATCACACTGGTCCTCAAAGTGGTGAATACAAGATGATTTTCAGATTGAAATTGAAGGAACATTTTCTGTTCGTTTTCTAGTATTTTTCCATTTTGTTTCTTTCTGTGTTGTATTTGATGGTCTTATTTAAATTTTTTTCAGACTGGTGTTTAGTGTTTGTGTGCTAAATTACTTTTCCAACCCAACCCCCATGATGTGTGCATGAAAGTGTCTGTGCCTGCATCTGTGCTTTTGCTGTAAAAATAATAGATTGAACAGGCCATGTCAGAATTGAAATGAACATTGACTGCTGTCAAGTCATGATTGGTCTGGCTCCTGATGGAATTTGTTGCGATCCAGCTGCTGTAGTATTTATTTATTTCAACAAAGCACAAAGCTCCTGTCATTCTGTGCACACAATTTAAATAAGGTATGCTTGTGAATAAAATGAAAATAAAAATGTAATTCCATAAATTAGGCACAGTGTATGCATTGAATGTATGTACTGTATGTGTGTATATATATATATATATATAGATGTCCTCTCTCTCTCTCTCTCTCTCTCTCTCTCTCTCTCACACGCACACACACACACACACACACACCGCACCGAACACATCGCACAGCACATGCAGATACCCTTACAATACTCTTTGGGGATCTATTACTGCTGTAAAAGAATATCTGTCTGGTCATCATTATAAAAGGGCCAGCTGGGACCAGTATCAACCCTAATTTAATTCTAATAACTAACAAAAATAGCACCCAAGTGAGTCCATGTGTGACCTATGGCCATGCTTGTACCTCATTATGGTCATTATTATGCTGAAGATGTTTTAATGTGGTGCCATGTAACATGACTTTCTATTAAAGAGCACAGTGCCTTCTTCCATAATCACAGTGGACATTAATACTTGGAGTTACATGCATATTAAATAATTACATTAGGCAAATTCAATCAAATTGGCACAATCTCCCTATGTGGTCTATTACTTGTTAAGGTACAGTAATAGCACGATATTGAATGTTTTTGCAATAACATAAATACCCGTTAATTCTATCAATTTAGCTCCAATTGTTATTCAGCTGTTGCTGATTGCACACATGAAACAAAGGGTAGAAATGTATTTTGTCTTGCCGGTAAGAAACACAAAAATGAACTAATCCTATTTATTAGTTTACACGCACAGGGTGTGACCTACAGTACAAAGACAGCAGATAGCCCTTCCATCTTTATTTAAATGATGCACAGAATGGTGGTAGAGGAACAGGGATACAGCTTTACCAGCAGCAAACAATAAAAATTAAGAGCAAGACGGTTAAAAAAAAATGGAGTTAGTCACAATTCAGTCCATTTAATTTAAACTACCAGTGGTTGGAGAACAAATGTTTCTCGGTAGCAAGATAATGGAAAAGCGTTTCAGAGCCGGCTAGAGATGTAAGATAAGATGAGGTGATGACCTAAGACTAGCCTGGCACACACATGCCTATAATGAGGCCCACCACTAACTTGTCCCCACCATATGTGGCTATAATGAGAGGCAGACCTATAGGCCAGCTATGATCCTCTTTATTAGGAACCAAGACAGAGAAAGAGAGGTAAGGCTATAACGAGCAAGAGAGTGACTTCAAATTTGTTTGAATATGCCCTCAATGTATTTCATGGATTGTGTTTGGAAGCAACAATTACATTAGAGAGCAACTGGCATGCAAGACCCATGTAATAATTGCACTTGGTTTCAGTGTGTGGATGCATCCACGCACACACAAGCACACGCACACACACACACACACACACGCACACACACACACACACACACACACACACACACATACACAGCACAGACATAACTGCAAACAACAAAGCCACTGCCACAAACAACTGTGACTTAGTTTATCTCTATTTCTGCCAGAAAAGCAGAAAATTACTGCAGGGGAAAAAAGCTACACCATTAAAAGTTCCCTTGTGGCTAAAATATGAAAAACATAAATACGTCGTCATTAATGTACAAACCCCAAGAACTGGCTAGCATCTATCCACTCTGCTAGGCATCTGGTTGACATCATTAAGACATATTTACAGACAAAATGGCCAAAAAGATACAAGCAGCTCAGATATTGAGGACATTTAAAACCAAAAAGCACTAAGGCATTGCTATGCTTTGGAAGTTTTTGATAATTTTGTGACATATCAAACTGAAAAATATGTATATTTCTTGATATCATTTATCACAGTTATTTATTGAATTACTGTTGATTATTGCAAAAGCAGGTGTGAGGAATAAAACAGTTCTCAGCTAATGTAATACCAGCAACAGAGTAAATTCTTATAGGATGTTCTTGCAACTTGTATGATGTGGCTTCAATGTAGCTCCCCTTGGATTATTGTGTTATGACAGCATTTCAGATGGTTCTATCTACTAGACAGCTGAGGATGCCAGGGCTCAGTAGGGGTGGGATACTTCTCAACTATCACAGAACACAATCAACTGCTTGTCAGTAGATGCTTTGATGGATCAAAATAGTACTAATATTTACAGCATCCTGGCATGAAAGCACAAAATGGATGTTCTGACTGCATGATCAAATACAGTATGTTCAATCAGTGTTGTGATATTGCGATGTTGTACTGTAACTCTTGACTGTAGCTTCCTTACCCGTGTGTGTTCAGGAGAAAAGACACTGGCTTTGGAACAAAATATTATTGGTTGCTGTACACATGACAAAGACAGATATTATTACTTTAATGGGTCACATTTATCACACAGACAGTGGGGTATTGGGACTAGGGTACAGTGCATTATTGTATTTGAATGGCATCACCGCATTCAAAATGATACATTTATTGGGCAGAGCATTCACATACTTAGACTCCATCCATCACCCCACTCACTCTATATGCACTCTTATGGCTGTCAGTCTATCCTACAGTGTCACAAATGGAGTGGGATTTGGGCTTTGTTGGGAGGAAGGATAACGTTTGCTAGCTAGCTAAGTAGATAGCACTATATCCCAGCATCTCTTTTTCTATAATCCCAATCTACAGCAAATCATACACAGCAAATTTCATTGTATCCGGTGATAGGATCGAAGAGAGCTCTTTAAATTTAGAAATTACAATTTCAAACAATAAAGACAACATTGCTCGAGTGCGCGTTGAAATTTGAACAAAGTATCAAATAAAATGAAAGCAAAATGTAAAGGTGCATTTTACAGAAACATGAACGTCAAAATAATGCTGTAAATGACAGTCATGGAGCAGTGAGGTAGCATGTCCTGTAAATGACATCTTATGTTTGAGGGGACCCTAATAATACCACTGCAGCAATGCCAGTATACAATATGACAGCTCTGCTTCACAGTGAAATTATCATGCTCCATATTCAAAGCAATGCGTGGTGTAATTGACATTTTGACTGCAGTGTAATAGCCATAGCCATTTCCCTGGGAGAAAAGTCAATGGCACACAGACAAGCAGCTGGCTGCCTTAACAGGCTTGTGAAGGTGGCACAGAGCATAAGGTGATGCTGTAATTATTACAACACCCAACGGGAATGCATAAACTCCATCAAACGTGGATTTGACAACAGAGGTTTCTTACCTCTGACATGTTTGAATTTTAACTTATTACTCACTCCGAATCATATTCCAGAAGCAAACAAGGGTAACTCCATCTCTTAAAATGATTTATTTCGATTTTTAACACAATTTCCAGTCTGAAAATGCAAACTATCGGTTGACGAATAGTGATAAGAAGGGCTATATTTCTATTCTGCATACAGGCTATCTTTTTGATTGCAATTCCATTAGGGGCCTATGTGATTCAACCTTTGCTCTGGTTGTGGGGGCATTAACCTTTGTTCTGTCATCTTATTTAGAGACTCACACAGTTGAATGGCATCCTCTAGAGGATGGGGTGTTATAGCAGTGTGTGTGTGGTGGTGGGGGGGTGTCATTACACCGCAAAGGTCTGGTGCGTGAATGCAGCCGCGTGTCTTGTTAAACAACACAAGACGAGAGACAGGGAGAGGGGGGAGGTGCCTGAGAAGTGGGTGAGTGGGGAAGGAGGTAGCGAGAGCACATTAGATGCCTGTGGCCAACACTCTCCTCTTTAAAGCAGGGAAATGAAATGAGAGAGGTGATGGAGGGGAGATGCTCTGGGTCTGCGCAGGCTCCGCCGGCTTCTTATCGCTGGCAGCAGCCGGTGGCCAGAGGTGGCCCCCCGCCTAGGTGAGCACCACACAGCAAGCACTGTATGAGAAACGCATGACACCACTGGCCTAGCTCGCCGCTCCCGCAAGGCAGAGTCTTGTGAGTATGCGTTACGTTTGACAGCTGCAGCCAAAAGTAGCGCATTGCGAAGGTCAAAGGTTAATTGCCTTCGCAGTGGTCCCTGGGGTGGACTTTGGTTTCTGTAGCAGCATTGCATTTATTTTACAAGGATTCCAGTTGCACCCCCTGTGTGGTATGTGCTGACATATAATTCCTGCAACATTTATTGATATTTTTTTTATTTTAACAATCTGAAACTAGGTTGAAGGTGAGTTTTGACAGAAATGTATGTGCTGATTGATTATTCGTATAGTAACTATGGATAGGGATTTATATAAAACATAATACATCACATTTACAGATTTACTGCAGAATAAAAAAAGACTGCATTGCATTTGCACATTATTTGTATGCAATCATCTTTGTGCTAAAAGAAGCTGCACTACCAGTGAGTGGACTGGTTGCCATAGCACCCATGTTTTAATAATTCTGATAATGGGGCATAACTTTGAACTGGATGGATTTATTAGATTTATTTTTATACTTTTCAGTTAAATTAACAGCAAACGAGCCCAAATTGTAAACTGGACTGATATCAGCAATAGCCTACAAAATAGGCTGTTGAAAATGAGCAAAGGTGTACTTCAGAAAAAGCCTCACTATGCCAAGCACATGCTATTATTAAACTCTATAAATCATAGAAACATGCAAACCCATTTCAGTTCGATATGTGTTTTCAGCAAGGGGACACTTGATTGGGTCACATTGAACTGTCGCCTCCAGCTGCTAATATATTCTTCAAGGTAACTATATAAAAGTGTCCTTTTCCATATAGAGGGTAAGGTATTTCTACTGACACTTTAATGCCACATTAATGCAGGGCCTTATAGGCTGGAGTAAAACAGGCTAGTAAAATAAATGCTGTGTCATTCTTTTAAACTATAATGGCTTATTTTTTTTTCTTCCCCACACATGATAACTTTTCCAGAATACACCTCTGGATACTGCTGATGAGAAGGCAACCTGTATGTTGGTGAATTATGTGCTTATTACAATCACATTTATTTGGCTCAAGTCTTAAAATTCCTCATGGGTCCCTTAAACACAAGTGCTTTGGGCAGGTCTCTTCGCTGTCGAGTCTTCATATGCTGTACAACCACTCTCCATATCTGTCTTTACAGAAAATCAATTTGCACCCTTCCGAATGAACTGTGGCCAATTTCCATGGATATGTTTATTTCATTCACTCCAAATAAGATTATGGACGACTGAGTGACCCTGAAAATATCCGTGGAAAATCAATTTCTTGATTCATGACAGCGTGTATATTGCTCATAAGTTGGGCCTTCATTTTCTCTTTGCTAGGGAAATCATTTTCAGTTATTCAGTACAGATGACTAAGAGCATTTGTCCCCTTTCAACATGGTTATTACTTTCATTCCAAACTTTTCAAAATATGATGTTGTAAGCAAAAAAAAAGTCCCTGGAAAAAGTACTCTATATTCTACCTGATGTCAATATCCCATTAAAACACAATGCATACCTGCTTGTTTGTATTGATGCCTTGTGTGTGCGTGTTGTAATCTTGATTCCCCTTTGTGGTTGAGACAGTGCTATATAACTTTTATTTCTGTACACACACACACACACACACACGCACACACACACACCCACACACACACAATCACACACGCGCACACACGCATACACACACACACACACACACACACACACACACACACACACACACACACAAACACACACACAAACAACATGCATTTTTGTGAACATACTGTATGTATTGTCACCTTAGACTAAGAATGGTTCAAAAGACCCTTCATGAAAAATCATATCAGAGGCAGGGCACGCTGGCGAGCGCCTGGTGGCTGGGTTTGCCACGGAGCCCAGACGGGCACAGTCAGAACATGTTACATGGCACTATTCTCCACTTCATCCTATGAGCCCACCACTCGTGGGAGCACCCGAGCTTTGTCAGTGCAACAGTTTTCAGCCTTCCTGGAGACCTTGAATGGAGTCTTGTATGGGGCTCCAGTAGGGAACTCCATAGTTCTATTGGGAGATTTCAACATGCGGAATGATGTAGATACCTGGAGAGTAGCGATTTGGAGGAACGGCCTCCCTGATCTAAACCTGAGCGGGCATTTGTTGTTAGACTTTTGTGCTAGTTATGGTCTATAACAAACACCATGTTTAAAGATAAGGATACTCATAACTGTACGTGGTACACAGAGCACCCTAGGCCAAAGGTCGAAGATCGATTTTGTGATTATCTGATCTGAGGCTGCATGTTTTGGACACTTAGATGAAGATAGGGACAGAGCTGTAAACTGATCACCATCTGGTGGTGAATTGGGTCAAAGGGTGCGGGACTCTGGACAGACCTGGTAAGCCCAAACGGGTAGTGTGGGTAAACTGGGAACATCTGGAGGAGGCCCCTACCCATGAGATCTTCAACTAACACTTCCGGCGGAGCTTCTTTGGCATCCCTGTGGAGGTTGGGGACATTGAACCTGAGTGGGCAATGTGCCTCAAGGGGTGGTAACCCTCAAACATCATGGTGGACACCGGTGGTCAGGGAAGTTGTCCAACTGAAGTAGGAGGCCTTTCAGGATATGTTATCCCAGAGGACTACAGAGAAGGCTGCAAGGGACCGACGGGCCCAAAGGGCTGCAGCCTCTGCTGTGAAAGAGGCAAAACAGCAGGTGTGGGAGAAGTTCGGAGAAGACATGGAGAAGAACTTTTGGTCGGCACCAAGGTGTTTCTGGAAAACCATCCTCCACCTCAGGAGGGGGAAATGGGGAACCATCCAATCTGTGTATGTAAGGATGGGACGCTTTTGACCTCAACTGAGAAGGTAATTGGGCGGTGGAAAGAACACTTTGAAGAACTCCTGAATCCACCACAATTACCACAATCCAACACACTTTCTGTGGTAGAGGCAGAGCTGGAGGTTTATGGGAGATTATCGTCATTTACTCATATAACCACTGAGGTAGTCAAACAATTATGCAATGGCAAAACATTGGGGATTGTTGAGATCTGTCCAGAAATGCTGAAATCTCCAGGTGTGGAGGGTATTTCTTGTATGACATGCCTCTTTAACATTGTGTGAAAGTCTGGGACAGCGCCCAATGAGTGGTAGACCGGGTTGGTGGTTTCTCTGTGCAAAAAGGGGCACCAGAGAATGTGCGCCAATTATAGGGGTATCACATTTTTCAGCCTCCCTGGTTAAATCTACTCTAATGTGCTTTAAATGCGGTTTCTGTCCTGGTTGCTACTGGCCTGGCCTTTACTCTCGCAAGGATCCTGGAGGGGGCCTGGGAGTGTGTACTTTTTGTGAAGCGGCTGGGATGAGGATTAGCACCGCTAAATCTGAGTCTATGGTTCTCAGCAGGTAAACGATGGAATGAGTACTCCGGGTAGAGAACGAGTCTTTTACCCAAATGAAAGAGTTAAAGTACCTCAGGGTCTTGCTTGTGAGTGAGGGGACATTGGAGCGGGAGATTGGCCAGAGATTCAGAGCAGCGGGAGCGGTATTACAATCACTTTACAACACCGTTGTAATGAAAAGAGAGCTGAGCCGAAAGGCAAAGCTCTCGATCTACCAGGCAATTTTGGTTCCCACCCTCACCTATGGTCATGAAGGGTGGGACATGACCGAAAGAATGAGATCACCGGTACAAGCGGCCGAAATGGGCTTTCTCAGGAGGGTGGCGGGCGCATTTCTATTGACTGTGAGATAATATTTCATGATGATGACAATTCAGTAGTCGCATAACCAAATGTTTGTGAAAACAGCGTGAAACATTTCTTGGCAACACACAGGCTATAACATGGTGCGTACATTAATAATTATGTCACCACTATATATGAATGAACTGACCATTTTGTGTAATCACCATTGGCACACCTGTACGGTGGAGTGATACAGCACTAGTAAAACATCCCACTGCTCCTATTGTGACATATTGGCACCCATGAATTGCCTTTGCCCAGTCACTCAACCATTGGATTTCATTGCAATATTTATTTTAATGAATTCTATTTAGTCTTTAAATGTTACCGATACACATGTAGTATATATTATGTGAAATATAGTGCACTTGGCAAACTCTTTTTTTTGTAAGGATTAATAATAAACTCTCCTCCATAATCCATATAACTACTGTATATAAAATGGTTGAAATGTAATGTCTGGGTGTTTTTATGTTTTAGGGAGACTGCCTGTCAAATCTTATCTCATTTAATGACTTGGGGCTGAGTTTGATTCACTCTGCCTCTGGCTATGCAGAGGGTGAAACATACTCCCACTATGCAACAGTGTGAGTCAGAAGCCTGATGATAACTCAGCTGTATGAAGTGCCAACACCTCAGGCCTTGTATTCTGTTTCACTCAGAATTACAGCACACTTTATCAACCCTTGAGTCTGTGTTTTCAATAAATGAATTATACATCAGTATAGTATGAATTAATTAACCCCTTGTCCATAGTCGTAACAACCCACAGTTCCAATGTTTCTCAAAAACAACACAAAACAAGCATAAACAAGTATATATATATCTTCTATTAAAAGCGTGATTAAATACACTGCAAAAAATAATACTGTGGTCTGCTCTGTAAATGGGAACACAACCAAAGTGGTGCGGGTCGCACCACACACTAATCCAGCCTTGGCAATGTGTGTCCAATTTGGGGGCATAGTGTCTGAGGAAGTATCATATGGAACTGAATTAATATTGAGTTCAAACATCAACAATCTCCAGCACCGCGTACTCTACCTTTAAATACAACAAACATTTCACTGTGTAACATGGAGTAATAGGCAACCCCACCAGCAGACTGTGACCATCTTTAGAAACACCAGCAGTCAATGGCGGATTACATCAGTTATCCGCTTCACGTCAGCCAATGATGGACTGCACACTACATTGTACAGATGCTTTTTGCAATCATCAATAATCTGTCTTAGATTTCCATTCAAACACATTGATTAGGGTTCTACCGAAAGCAGAAACAAAACATAATTCTGCTCAGACTTAATGCATATAGACATCACATATGGAGATATTTTAAAACGCTAATACTAGATCACTGCCACTTTAAAGAAAAAGCTTTGGGTTTAGAGGGAGTTAAAGGCTTTTAAGCTCCTTAATTCTCTTCATGGTCACAACAAGCACATTTTTTGTAATCACGCAAGGATAAATACTTGCAGACTCGCCAGAGAGGCAAACATGTCCCTTGGAGAGATACAGTGAATTTCCTTTTTCATCATAAAAAGACCTCAACTGTATACATCTTAATATAGTGAACAACAAGGCCAAAGATTATGACGATCGAAGCTCAAACTCAGTTAGAATATTCAAACCAAGGGGCCAAGGATAAATTTCCACTTTACTGGAGACCAATTTAAAGTCAGTCAGTGATTCGGTCGGCTCCAGGGGTCAGGTCCTGAGGCAAAGCTAACAAGATTCAGACAACCTCTTATGTTAAGCCAGCTCTGACATCCGGGATCCATTTATCCTTCCCTCTAACCAAACCCGCTCTCACATCTTGCTTTACCGTTATCAGGGAGCAAGTATTTTTTTGGTGTGTTTTTTATCGAAAATCTAAAGTACAGGGAGACAGGTTGTTGTCTTGTGTCAGCGTTCTCAGTTTAGGCGAAATGGAGGAATCTGTTTTCTGTCAAGGTTTTCTACTGCGAAAGCCAAGTGGAGGACAGCAGCAATGGATACCAGGCTAAGGTCATGAACATTGTGAGCAAAGAAACTGGACATTGTGTATGTAAGCAAAACATGTAGGAAGGAGAGAGTGGTTGATTTATAAGAGCTTTACTTAGATGATGAACCATGTGCAAGGTGGTTTCGTTGTTCGGACGGTCATTCCGTGCGATGCCTCAGCGCCGCAAAAAACACAGCTGCTCTCAAGCTCTCAACCTCATAGAGACTGTGCACATAGAGACTCGACCAACATCTCGGCACCATCTGCACTCTTATTTCCAGATTGTGTAACCTCCAGGATTTCACAGGAAATTATCATTGTCAATTTGAAGTTCAGTAAAGTTGTAAAAGTGACAATATTGATTTATCCCGGTCATAACATGTGTATTGTGTGTGTGCGAGAGAGATGGCAAAGACCTGCTGAGAGCGCCCCAGTGCACCCAGAGGGTGGCAGCAGGGGACAGATGGCAGGGAGGGCCAAGAGTGGGAGCTGCCAGGCAGCATTAGTCACACCCATTACTCACACACACGATGCTGGCAGACAACAAGTGACTGTGCCATAACGTTGACATGGCAGGAAATTCTCATTAACAATTTGCACACCCAGGAACAATGGGGGAGCAATTAGAAAATAGCAAAGAGTCATTATGGTGAGGAAGAATGGGGTGAAAGACATGTTATATCTTCCTCGGCATCATGAGACCAGCAGCTACGGTATAACGCATATAGTATAATAATGTGGAGTGCGAAAGTACTGTAGCTTTTTGCCAAGACAAACAACTGGGCTCATTGAAAAGCTTCGCTTTACACCCGCAAAAGTGCTACCGCACTTTTTCATTCAGTGTTCGTTTGCGACACCAAAGCTCAACACTAACCACTTTTCCCATCTGCATACCAAATGCTTGTGTTGTGTGTAGCGCGGGAGGAAAGCGGCTAGCCCGTGCTGTGATGTGTGCATAGCACTGGAGCATGGCGCGCTTTCAAGGTTGCCCTACTTTGCGTTCCGCAGATTTTCTTTGACACTGCTCGTCTGAGGATGACACGCATCCTCTGTGATGCTGGACCCGGTCGCCGCCGCCGCTGTGGCGGTATGATGCAGGCCAGCCCTTCATATCTCCCCACTCTTCCTTTCTTAGAAGCCTAATGAAGTCACAAACACAGTGACCTCATGGGACGTGCCCGGCCTCGTCGGCTAAGATGGAGGGGAGACTTGAGGACTAATTGGCAGCACCCTTGTTTCCAGTGTAATTGCACTTATCTAGCGAGTCACCTTCGAGGGTCATTAAGAGGCTCTGGATTAATTGAGCAGAGCGGAGTGGAGAGGGAGAGAGAGAGAGAGAAAGGGGGGGGAGAGAGAGAGAGGGAGAGAGAGAGAGAGAGAGAGAGAGAGAGAGAGAGAGAGGGGAGCAGAACACACTTGGCCCATTACACCGACAGCAAAACTTTTTTCGGAACCTGACACTGTGTTCATGTGGGACTCTTTCAATCAGCCTGCTTAATCTCCCTCTCCCCCTCCCACCCACACACCCACACACACACACACGCACACACACACACCTACACACACACACACACACACATCCTTCCACACACATGCTTTCCCACACACACTATGACTAACGAATCTCCGAAAATAGTTTTTTTTAATCTCCTCGCTTATCTTTTCTAAGACGCACCCCCTCCCCCCCACCTCCCAAACACACACACACACACACACCACAACCACTACCCCATAGCTCACTTATCATCATTTCCCAGCCCCCACACACCCCAGCCTGCTCTAATGGGACAGTCTCCTTTAAGAGGATGATGGAGTAATGACAATGCTTTTAGCATGTTGGTGTGTGTGTGTGTGTGTGTGTGCGTGCGTGCAGGCGACAGGTTTAGACAGAATTACGCTGCAGAGGGGACTAATACTGTAGTATGTGCACCCTTGAAATATCAAGAGTCTGATGGCAGCGTATCTGGAAGGGGGGCATTCTCATTGATAACCGCTGACATTGAAATGTTTGATAAACACAAGTATGGTTTGAGGAGGCATGGCCTGCATGCCGTACTTTATACTGCTAAAAATGGAAGGGGTAATCACTAAGGGACAAAAAAAGTATTCATATAGGATTGTCTATTGGAAATGTGGAATGACAAGCATCTCGACCACTTCCCCTTGTCACCGCCAGTCAACCCCAAGACAGTTGTGGGTGAACTACATGATCACATAACAGAGAAGGTCAGTTCTAATGTGTGGTTTTCGTTTAAAACACTTGAATGGGCTGTGCTCATTACAGAAACCATTGTATGTACTGTCGATGTATTTATTATTTATTTGGGCTGTGCAGTCACAGTATACTGTACTTCTGTTCTGCGCTTTTGGTGTAGCAGAGGGGGTAATAGTAAGGTGGAGTGAGGAGAAAATGCTCTGCTGTATAAGAGGAAATGTGGCAGGGCTGTATGTGCAGATATTTCTGTGTGGGAATTTAAATAGCTCATCATAATGGGGTCAATATACAGTGCATGCAGAAATAGTTCTAAGGTAACCAAACCATAATGAAACCCAATGCTTGGGGAAATGACAGCTTCTGTTATTTGTATTTGCTTTAATGGTAAATGAAGGACGGAAAACATTTTGATGGTCACTGTGTGAAGGTTGCACTGGAGTGCATCTTAATTGGCCCCATTTAAGCTTTGGCTTTCTCTATTAGGTTGCTGGGTCCTATTACCGCAGTGCTGCAGTGTCTCCAGGGTTGAAAAGCTTAGTCTGAGGTCCAGATCTGGCCTTTCAGGTCAAAGCTGAGGATTTGCAGGGGATCTGGTATTCACTTTAGAAGACTCAGCAGTTCAGGATGCAGTCCCACTGCTCCTTCCTGCAAACAGCCATTTTTTCCTCTATTCACTGGGATATAATCACTTCCTTATCGATTTGTGCAGGTTTTATTATTTTATTTAAATGTGGGCTGATAACAAATGGAGGGGCTTATTCTACGTTAATACTTACAGATGAATGCATCTCAGCTGTCTTTGCTGTGCACTGTGAACTGCGATGGGTGTGACCTTTAGGTTGTGTTCCAGGCACCAGACATGATACATTCTGCGTCTGATGCTCGTCATCAGCCAAGGGCGTGCATGCACAATGTTGGTGCGCAAGCTGTAATGTATCGTTAAAACATTGCAAGCTTTCTCATTGAGAAAGGGGCAGAAGACAGTCGAAAAGGGCATATTTGTGTCCTGTTATGTACCGGAGAGGGAAGAAACACTATAAATGACAGCACAACGGCGCTCAGTGTGTGTGTGTGTGTGTGTGTATGTGTGAGAGAGAGAGAGAGAGAGAGAGAGAGAGAGAGAGAGAGAGAGAGAGAG
>JAODUH010023987.1:0-24497 GCA_027564835.1 Typhlichthys subterraneus
GGGTCTTCTGAACCATTCTTAGTCTGGCCCCTCCCCTGAGACCACTTTGCCTTGGGAGACCCTACCAGGAGCACTAGTCTCCAGACAACACAGCCCTCAGGTTCATAGGGGCACCCAAATCTCCTCATATCCGTCATATCCGTTAATAATCACCCCAGTACACTGTCCTCTTATGGGGGTGCCCCTCTCAGCCCCCCCCCCCCCCTCTCCCCTCTGCGCTGAACATAGTGGGCAGGGCCAGTTGCCATGGTCATGCTTGTGGTCCCTGTTGTCATTATCATCGTCAATGTGTGGCCTTTTTTAATTGGATGTGCAGGCTTAAATGTAGTGCTCTCTTTAGCACAGTGTTGTTTGAAGCTCCTCCAAGACAGGTATATGTTTGTTAACCAACAACTAAGTAGAAGTTTGTTTAAGGGTTCACATTGCTAACAAAGCAGATACTGCCTCCAAACATGAGGTGTCGTGTTGCCACGGCACTTTGAGTGTTTGCCACTTTGCACACAGAGAACAGAGAACTTTTCTGCTTCTACGGTGCAAGAGCCTGATGAGCCAACCTGAATTATATATATATATATATATATATATATATACTGTATATATTCTGACATATATATGACATCGAGTCGGGAGCAGTCGATTGATAGCCTATAAACAAATTATAATATTGTTGTAAAACATTTAACAAAAATCGTAACATATGGATGTTCTCATTATGGGGCATAACACAACAATTTTGTTAGTGTTGTAGAGGAAACAAAATCGACCCTGCCTATGTTAAAATCTAAGATAAAGTGTATTATCTCTTTATGCATAGGGCATAAAACAAGAAACCTTTCATGTTTACAATTGCGTTGCTTTATACAGCTGACCATTATCGTGGTTGGCTGTATAGCCTACCACACACGCCACCATAATCTCAATAACATTTGTATTCAAATTCACTTCATCATGTCTTCTGTAGGCTATCTGTTTTATTTGAAATATCAGTACAGGTTTTTCTTCTGAATGTGTGTGTGTGTGTGTGTGTGTGTGTGTGTCAGAGCCTAGTTCCTGTATTGATAATAATAATTTAAAAGCGCTATGTTAAATATGGAGTCCTATAGCATTTTATCATTAGGCCTGTCTCAAAACATTTTAATTTAATAGAGTTTATGATTATTAAATTAACTTGGTAGTACATTTTTTATTCATTTTTAAATATTTTTTTATCTGTTTACTGATGTTTCTACAGTGCTCTTTATGAGTCTACATTGTAGCACTTTGAGATTAGTTTAAAATGTAAAGTGCATTACAAATTAAATGTATTATTATTATTATTAGTCATAGGAGATAACATTCTCACATTTTAGGTTTAAACACTCAGATATTTTCCATTCCAAGTGCAGTTCAGATGTCAGATTATCTCTAATCTAAGAACCTTGTATTAACTATGACTTGGATGCCGTTTCTCTGTTATTTTATTTGAATGTGTGTGTGGGGGAGGGGGTGCAGGGCCTCCTAGGGAGGAAGTTAGAGTGTGGTAAGCAGAAGCAACTGGTTGTGCAAGTCTCAGGTTGTAGGCATTAAGTCACACGTCACACGTTTTTGGTTTCAGCTTTAGACTATGCTGTAGCCCAAAATGTAAACTGTATTAAATGCATTTACTTCTGTAGCCACGCCCTGATAATATCTGATTGTTGAAAAAGTAATGGAAGTCTTCACTTCTTGATGGACCGTAAACTCTGCCAAATGACTATGTGATGTTACCAAGGCCAGGCTAATGTTATGAAAACAACAGCTGCCATTGGTTAGCTTTCTCATAGTGGTCTGCTTAACTATGGAAAACATTCCGAGTGGAATGTTGTGTTGACTGTAAAATACAAAGTTAAACTTCTGTTATACACATACTATATAGTATATTTCCAATAAGCAAACTGTTGTTCAACCCAGGTCTTCTTAATTTATTTATTAATAATGTAAAGCCAGCAGGACAGCAGTTAAAACAGTGAAGCATCTGAAGTCGTTCTTTCCAGTTGAATGTATCTGGGTGGAGGACACCTCTGTGTTTTCTACCGCAGGATTATGATTTAATGGTTAGCATACAAGAATGTGCAATTGGCTAATATTATTTTCCACCAACAACATAACTGCAGTAGTAGCATACCTGAGCGTTTAGTGAAACATCTTTGTGGCTGGTGTTAGAAGGCCTTGGTTATATGAAATACAGTGCAATACTGTACAGTACGTGCATGTGCTAGCTGTAGCAATGAAAATAATCTGTGTAGTGAAGCTATTTCTGGCAATACCTTTTATAGCTAATACTGTATAACCTACTGTAAAGGCACAACATAATTGTGTTGTCTATTCCTTTACAGTTTACGTTCACGAGTATTTACCGACATATCAATCAATCGGAGAAGGAGAGTCTATACAGAAAGCACAATTGGTGAGTGGAAACATGTTTTAGCTATACTGGCATCGCATACGTAATGATAATAGGATGTGGAGGGACTCAACCCACATCTAGGAAACTCATAAGATACTGTGCATGCTTTATGTACAGTCTACATGCAGTATTGTACTTGAATAAGACATATTTTATGTTTATATACTTTTTATTTACACAGGTTATTATAATTAGCTACTAAATGCGTAGATGCTTATGTATCCTCTCCCAACCATATGCAGTAGTAAGCACATGGACATTTATGAGCATAATAAAATAAAATAGAAATGTAAGGATACGTAGCGCTTTTCTACAGCGAAAATGGAACATGAAATGATATGTGCATTTGTCTATGGTGATTAGATGGGCGGGTGGTGAAATATCTGTTTACTCTAGGTTACCTCCATGTCATGGATTACTCCAGTCAAATATGAAACACAACTCATTGGCATTAACAGCACCTCTCACTGACTGTTTGAAGACAGTTATCACTGTGCTTTCAACATGTACAACCGTATGGAGGAGGACGTGTATAAATATGAGTCTGCATATTATTTATCCAGTGAACCTTGTTTTTACCTTCAGACAGAGTTTAACGATAAACCAGATTCTTTATTCTTCAATGATGGAGTGAGGAGAATCGATTTTGTCCTTGTCTATGAAGATGAGGACAAGAAGGAGTTTGAGAAGAGGCATGAGTTCCAACGACGAAAGGCAAGTATAGTTAGGGGGTTTTACATTCAGGTTAGTTGTAGTTTTGAAATGAGTGTTAGTAGTAAATAACGGGCACCGTTAATAAGAAAAAAACAACTTCAGTTTACAAAACACACTAGTTTTGATTCACATATCCTCATTTGACCTTAGATGAATGTCATTTCATAATAGGTTACTTAACAATACCGTATACAGCAGCATTAATGCTGCTTAATAAAATGTGTTTTTTAATGATGGTAACTAGCAAAGGTTGACTACATGGTTGACTTTAAATATTGCATGATTCCAAGCAGATACTGGAATTATTACTGAACAGAATGAAAGCTTGTAAACATGCACTGTTGTAAAATTCTTGAACATTTTATATCCAGGGTTTTCAATAAATTAATGCATACCACTTGAAAGCACGAATGACACCAGGGTGGCTTTTCATTCATAAAAACATAGAGGAATTATCCCTACTGGATATTTAGCCATTTCAGTATTTAAGCTGTAAACCCATTTGTTGTGGTTTATATTTGATCATTTCTATTCTTTATGCTGCTCTCGTGTTTTATCTTCTACATACTTAGAATATAATAGAATGATTGTGTGTGTTTGTTTACAGTATATCTGTGTGTACTGTATATATAGGGAGGGGTGGAGGAGGATTTAGTCATGGTGTGACTTGCAGCGCTACCTCTGCCTTTCACAATAGCCAAGTCATGTCACCATCATATTTACAAGGCATCTCTCAATGTGCTGATTAGGGGTCAGTTTCCCCACATGTTACGGACGGTTGTGAAAGCTATGCGCAGACTCTTCTTGCCAGGCACTCCCTTAATTGTTTTCCCTATTGCTACAACAGGATAAAACATGAGTCCATCAGTGCATTTCATTTCTGGTTAAATGAAATGCACACTACTTCATACTGTGTACTCTAGCGCTATCTTGATTTTGATAAGAGTGGTGAAGTTTGAATACATTTTCTGTGCTCTGCTACCCAGCGACAGCGAGAGTACTTTGAGGCCAGCTTGATGAAGACAGGAATAGAGTTGGAGGCCACAAGATCAGTAAGTTGCAGGCACTACACACAAAGTGTTTATTTTGTGTATAAAGTGGGTGTAGCCTGGACTGACGGGATTAAAAAAACAATTGCTATTTGGATCCTGCTATAGTGATGTGAAACTATGTAGGCAACTATAACCTCCTGATGTGTACACGGTACAGCCGGTAAATGTGTACCTACTTGTACACTTTCAGGAAATATTAAAACACAGAAATATAAATATAAATAAAGATTGGCGTTTTGTATCTGCCTACATAATTTCTGCTGTACTTCTATCCACTGTTCCTTCTAAAACTGCGTTTCCCCCTTTGCCTGTGCGTAGGTCGTAGATGATAAACTCATGTACGTCAAAGTCCACATGCCATGGGACACACTGTGCACCTACGCCGAGGTGATGCACATCAAAATGCCCCTGCAGCCCGATGACCTTGGCTCCCGCACATCGCCACTAAGTTTCCTCTCCTGCATCACGAAGCACTTCTACCCCAGCGAAGACAGGATCGGCAAGGAGGCCGAGTTCTTCACAGCCCCCTTTGCCAAAGATCGTCTGGAGTACTTCTACATTAAAAACCAGGACATGTTCTTCACACCGGCCATGAGGAGCAGAATGGTGCGTCTCTGTTGTCTCTCGCTTTAAGACCATGTGTTATTTCAGATTGTCGACACCAGCACGTTTCATGCTATAAGATTCCACATTATGGGACATGTTTTCCAAATGTTTTTGTTCTGTAAGATGTTTTTAACTAAAGATGTACTAATAACTCTGCAGGTTTTTATGGTTCTTCTTATACAGTACGGTTTGTTTATTTTTTTTAGAATAATGCTCGTGTAATGCATAATGATTCACTTATATTGATATGTTTGCTGTATAGGCATATTATGTCCTGAGCCGTACTCCATATGAAGTACGAGGGACGATAATAAAGTTTGGCATCACAAAGTTGATGGACCATGGGGTCTACAAGGCTGCCTATCCCCTTCATGATGTGAGTGAAATGTTAATTCCAATTACCATTCTACAGATGTATCCCTCTATATTTTTTCCTCAAAGGAACGGTGAGCATCTCAAATAGCTTTTAGCTTATTTACCTTAACTGCTTTTCTGTTGAAATGAAAGAGAACCATAGCTGATGGTGTTAAACAGCAACACTTTACATGATGTGCATTGAAGTGCATCTGCTTGTGTACTATGTTTGTAAATTAAAATATATTGTTATATTTTGAATGTATATATAGTATGTTTTATGTTTCTTATATTCAGTGCCGATTCAATCATAGATCCGAAGAAGATGGTTGCCCCAATGAGAGATACTTGCTTTATGAGGAATGGGCCCATCCAAAAAGCTTCTACAAAATGCAGCCACTTGATCTTATAAGGTAAAAGCTGTACGTATTAGCAGTCAATTACATATACAGTACAGTTCTAGCCATGAGTTAGCCTTCCGGTGGCATAACACTATAGTTACTTGTTTATACTATTGTTAATATTTCCACAGGAAGTATTATGGAGAAAAGATTGGTGTATACTTTGCCTGGCTGGGCTTCTACACATTCATGCTTGCCCTTGCCGCTGCTGTGGGGTTAGCTTGTTTCATTTACGGATACAAGACTCAAGAATCAAGTACATGGAGGTATACTTGTTGTTAATCATGCAGTTGTGCATTTAATGTCCTCCCAACCTCTGTTGTGTAAACCCTATCTACAGTATCTTGTATCATTACAGGGTGGTGATAGTAATAATTTTCTGTCATAAAAACGTAGACGTTGTTGAAAAGTGTTGAATCAGGAAAGCAGGCTTTAATAAATACAATGGTGAGCAGCAAAGGAGAAACGTATGGTTTCACAAGTGAAGTTCCACCAACACATTTTTCTGGTGTAACAAATGCAAGTTTGCAACTTTATACAGTGGAGAACAAAGAAGAAACAGTCATTGCCCCCCCATAGGTAAATGTTAATTTGGTTGGTTCCAGTGTGACTGCAGACTTTAGCTGCAGGCTTGCAGACACACCTGGGTATCAGGGAATACAATGACAGTCATATCCTGCCATCCAGTCTGTAGCTGGGGCTTGGGTGTGGTTCAAATGGGCCATACATGTATATTAAGCACTGTCTCGATTGTGGCAAATGGTACATTAAGGTATGCTATGCAAAAAGCACAGGAAATACAGATGAAATTGTGAATTAAGTATGACATGTCTGACAAAATGTAATAACTATAATTATTAGTTGAATAATCAAATCATATTCCTTCAGTGGTAAACACTGTAATCTTGTAGAAATCTCTCCCAGTGTATCTAAGCAAAAGCTGTAATGCCCGAGGTGGCGGGGCTGAGCGCCCGCCTCCTTCGGTCTTCCTCCCCGGCGTTCTGACCTCAGACCCGTTACCTGCTCATCTTCTGACACGCCTGCCACACGTGCAGGAGAGCGCAATCCATGTAACCTGCTGCCCATCAGGGCTATATCTGTTTTCTTGTTCGTCTTGTCAGTGTCCGTGATTGTCGTGTTATTGCCTGTTTGTCTCCTGCGACGGAGTTCGCACAATCTATGAATAAATTGTTACAAGCACTACTGCTCTTTGTTGGTATACACTGTCTGAGCTTCCTTAGTCTGCGCCTGCACTCACCTCATCCCCGACTAGTCCTCACAAAAGCTAAGATTTACCAAATATTAACTGAGGAAAATACCAGGGGATAAAAGGAATTTGACAAGGGAGTTATTATTGTTTCACTTTACTCATATTGAAAATTCTCCCCCTTGATCTCAGCAAAGAGGTGTGCGATCCGGACATAGGGGGCGCTATTGTGATGTGTCCACAGTGTGACCGGGAATGTGGTTACTGGAGGTTAAACAGCACATGTGAATCTTCTAAAGTAAGTCTGTCTCAGCTTGAAGAGCCCTCAGTGGATAATTCATTTTCATTTTCCATTTCTAGAACTTGCAATACAACTACCAGTGTCCTCATATGATTTTGCAATACAATGTTTATTTGTTTTTGCCGTAGAAGCTGCACATATTTGATAATTTTGGAACCCTGATCTTCGCTGTCTTTATGTCCATCTGGGGTGAGTCATTCCTTATTATAAAAAAGACGACTACATCGGCTTCTACAAATCCAGGTCCTCTTTTTCAAATGCCTAATACATTTTCCTACTGTGCTTTTGGTTTTCCTGGTTTCAGTGACATTATTCCTGGAGTTCTGGAAGCGTTACCAGGTGGAGCTGGAGTATGACTGGGACACTGTGGAATTTCTGGAGCAAGAAGAGCATCCGCGTCCAGAATACGAGGCCAAGTGTGTTCACGACAGGATAAACTCTGTCACACGTGTAAGATGTACTGGAAAACAGATAAGTCGTTTAAAAAACGGAATACTCAAGGTACTCTCCTTATTTTGTGCCTGGACCCTGTTACCGAAATGTCAGTGACACCCATTTTGGGTTCGTACGTGAAGGCAATCAAGGAGTTTACCTTTAAATGATGAAGTAATTTTGGTGCCTTGTAATTAAAGCATTTTCTAGTAAATTCCTTGTGATCTTTTAGGTGAAAGAAAAGGTGCCATATACAGCATGTGGACGATGCATTAGGGTTTCCCTGGGAATGGGGACTGTCTTATTCTGGGTAATTAACATATAATATTAGTGTTTCTAGGTTGAGAGTTCACTTATGGTTCTCTATTTTGAATGAACCTTCTCCGTTTCAAACTGTGAGTTCAGATTCTGCTCATCGTGGCGTCTGTCGTGGCCATCATTGTGTACCGCCTGGCCGTTTTCTTCGCCTTCTCGGCTAAACTCAGAGCCCAGGACTTGAAGGAGCTGGAGCCCTTCAAGGAGTATGTGACCCCTCAGATGGCCACGGCTATCACAGCATCCATCATCAACTTCATTATCATTATGGTCCTCAACATGCTCTATGAGAAGGTTGCCATCTGGATCACTGACTTTGGTGAGACACCTTTGTGAGACCACCTACTGGCTGGGTGTAACCTTCATGGTGTTTTATTTTGAATATAGAATTGTTTTTTCTCTTCATGAAAAGCAGATATTTTTATTACCACATATTTTTTGTTTGATTTGTCTAAACAGATACAGACAATAAATACATTACATAAAAATGTATTTATCTTAAAGAAAGAAAGAAAGAAAGAAAGAAAGAAAGAAAGCATTAATTGAATTATATTTGAACTATACAGAACCAAACATAATGCTGCATTATCTTTTTGGAATCAGTGCACATCAGATCAGACTGTAGCGGGCTACATTTGACGTGTAATACAGTACTTGTGAGACAAGCGCATAACAATATAAGATGTATTTCATCATTATTATTACTTAAACTGACACTGTTCAAATGTGTGTTTGTAACAGAGCTTCCTCGGACCAAGACGGAGTACGAGAACAGTCTTACTCTGAAGATGTTCCTCTTTCAGTTTGTCAACTATTACTCCTCCTGTTTCTACATCGCCTTCATTAAGGGGAAAGTCGTTGGCTATCCCGGACAGCCTGTTTATCTTCTGGGGAGGTACCGCAATGAGGAGGTAATAATTTGTCTCTGAATCGCCTTTGTTTTTGCATTGTCGCTGACATTTCATCAGTCAATGTAGCCTCAAAATCTGCCCTTATAGACGCTGTAGTGCCATTGTTCTTTGACGTGTTTTCTTTGCCTTTATGTATTAACTCTTTCTGCGAGTGTTTTGCTCATTTAACATTGTTAATGTAGTCATCATTGGCTCGTACACCTAAATGATTCCTTTGTGGGTTTGAGTGCTCTGTCGTTTTTGTAGTGTGATCCTGGCGGATGTCTGTTTGAGTTGACCACCCAGCTCACCATCATCATGGGCGGCAAGGCCATCTGGAACAACATGCAGGAGGTGCTAGTGCCGTAAGTAATGGCCATCTCAACCTGTGTGAACCTGAGCCTAGGAGCCTAGGAGCTGGTGGAGAGCTGGTGGAGGTAGATATACTGTAAGTCAGCCATTAAGGCTTAGATCAAAACATCATGCTTTTGTAATGCTGAGTTCAACCACAAATGTAATATCAGGGAACAGGTATTGAGGTGTGTTCCTATTAAACAATATAAACAAATACAATTAATTTATCCGTGAATCTTTTAGGGAGGCTTTAAATCAGAGGGTGTTTTATCAGGCCAAGGACCCCTTGGCTGATAGAAACACGGCAGAGAGACCCCCTATTTCATATCATATAAGATTGTGTTGCTTATTAAAGCTGGCCAACAATAATGTGTAGGGTTTAGGGTGGCCATGTATAAAAGTCCTGTAGTCCAAAGTAATTGACAGATTAATATTAATATTTATAGCATATTATAGGTTAGAATGAATGTAAAGTTTGTTTTTGGACCAAAACATTAGTAAAAGTTGTGTGGTATGAAACTCTAAGGACCCCTTTTTAAATATCTCTCCTATATATCATGAAAGCAACTCTTCATTGCACAGATTTTAACCCTGGCCACTACTCATCCCCAGGTGGGTGAAAAATTTGATTTTCCGCTACTGCACGCGCACGGGCTCAGAGAAGGTGCTTCCTCGCTGGGAACAAGACTACCAGCTGCAGCCCTTCGGAAAGTTGGGACTGTTCTACGAATATCTTGAGATGGGTAAGAGATCGCCAACGCACTACGTTCATAGTGTGTGTTTGCTTGCGTGACCTCACATACAGTTTAGTGTGGGTGTGTACGTGTGAAGAGTTCATATGCAAAAACATTTATGTTTTAAATTGGCAATATTGAAATGATTTGTGATATTTTTGCAAGAAATTACTTTTTATTCAGTGACACCTAGCTTTTTCATTGTAATAAATGTGAAATGAGTGAAGCCACATATGGAAGCCTAATAAATAATGCTTTTTGAAGTTGATGATTGCTAGTTTTTTTTCATATGGACTTCACTGCACACAGACGTGTCTACACAATAGATAATGCGGTTTAGCATACCTACCGTATTGTATGTGCACTGACATGTCTTTGTACAAATAGAGAGCAGCAATAGACTGCAATAGGAGCCTATTATAGCACTACAGGGGGACTAGATCAATGTGCCAACCACTCAGCATTAGCTGCAGGATGGAGGACTGATCCTTTAAACGCTTGTCAACCTATTGTGAAGGAGTAGTGTATGTGCTCTGGTGTATGTGTGTTTATGGGACCAATGTTGTTATCCTGCAGTTATCCAGTTTGGATTTGTGACCCTGTTTGTGGCATCCTTTCCGCTGGCTCCGGTCCTGGCTCTGGTCAACAACCTGTGTGAGATTCGAGTGGACGCGTGGAAAATCACCACCCAGTTCCGTCGCATGGTCCCAGAAAAGGCCCAGGATATTGGAGCCTGGCAACCCATTCTGCAAGGAGTCGCTATTCTGGCTGTGGTTACAAATGTAAGCAACGTCTAGTGCATAGGCACACCTTTACTTGTTTGTGTGAGCAGAATGACTCTTCGCTCCCTGCACGAACGCGTTGTGTGCTGTTGTTTTTAAAAACAGGGTGGACACAGCTATTTTTAACCTCCCATGCCCTGATGTCATGTTGACATTTCATGTCGGATCATCAGCGTCATCATTGTTATTAGATGTTGATCTATGCTAGTTGGTGCTGAGGTGTCTACAATTATTTTCCAGTGTAGCGTGCCAAAGATCTGCATTATTTTAGATAGAACATGAATATCGTGTTGTTTTGGTACTTGTGTATTACTGTACATCTCAGAGCTGTTTCTTTAACCCAAGTAGCGACAGCATTGATAACAATTGTATTGTGTGTAATTCCACTGTCCAGCTGTCTTACTGTGTCTCCTGGCATTTCTACAATAGGCAATGATCATTGCGTTCACATCAGACATGATCCCACGCTTGGTCTACTACTGGTCTTTCTCTGTGTATCCCTATGGAGACCACCCTGAGCACACTATGGTAGGATACATCAACAACACCCTGTCTGTATTCAGCATTGAGGACTTCCGCAATGAGAGCAGACCCCTTACCGCCCCCTACTGGTTCAGTAACATCACTACCTGCAGGTACACTTTCACCATTTATTACAATTAATTTTAATTCTCTAGAGAAACATTTTTCCCAAGGTTGAGCAGAGGAGTGGAGTGTCAAGTTATTACATTCTTACTTCATTTGTAGCTTAGGAAAATGTACATTTTGTATACATTACATAACTAAAGTTGTTTATTAGGTATCGAGATTTCCGTTACCCACCGGGGCACCCCAGACAGTACGAGTACAGCATCTACTACTGGCATGTGGTCGCTGCCAAAACCGCTTTTATAATTGTTGTAGAGGTGGGTGAAAACATGGCCGGGTTGTTACACAGTCCACTGTACACTGAAGACAATATCTTAATAAAACAATCACTTGAAGGTGGAGTCAGCGACCGTTCTGCATGCACTTTGAAGAAATATTCTGGTGTTTCTACCTTAAATGCTGTAGGAAAACAAAGACAGTGGTGCAGCCCGCACCACACAAAGGTTTTCCAGCATTTGCAATGTTTGTGTCCAAATTGGGGGGTGGATGTTTTGAAGGAGCATTGAAGGGAGGGGTGTTTTTGTTTGATCGAGTTCAAATGTCAACAATCTTTCCACAGGATAGCTAACTCCACCTTTAAATAAGTCACTTAACTTGTTTATCATATAAACAAAATAACAAAACATAACAAAATGTTTTCTTCACAGCACGTTGTTTATTTTACCAAGTTCGTCCTGTCCTACATGATCCCAGATGTTCCTAATGCTGTGAAGGAACAGATCAAGCGAGAGAAATACTTAACCCAGGTTATTCTCCACGAGGCTAAGCTAAAGCTGGTGACCAAATGTTTGAAACCCATCACAGACGATGTCCCCCAACACAGAGAGGACAACCACGACAAAGAAGAGTTGGAGCTGGATTTCTGATCAAAAGTCAAAAATAATGTGAGAATGGATGTACCGCTAACATTTTAACTTAGTGCCTTTATATTTGCAAAACTGGCATCCAAACCTTTCTGACCAAAAGTATAGTATTTTTCTGAATAACCAGTATCTTTTTTAACTATAGGATCTTGTTCCTTTATCTCAGAAACGTGCCTTTCAGTTGCCGAATATTTACCGATGCAATCTTTGGAGGAGTTTTGTTTAAGGGTAATTTAAAAAAAGAAAATCCCATATGCCACTTATTGCCAATATAAAAAAGTTATATTGGCAATGTAATTGATCCAGTGGAGTTCATAATATTTTAATATCATGTTTAAATTAAATGCTTTCAGCCAAGATAATCTGACGAATGCATTTTATCATATAAAACAACTACTGCCCAATGACTTCGAGAAGATTATTGCTATATACAGTACATTTGCACAGTATCAAATAATGTATTGTATTTGTATACTATTGCAAAGCAGTATATTGTGCACTGTAAACACACACTGTGGTCTAAGAAAGTAAATTGCGGAAATGTAATACATAAAAAAAAAAAAATACTGTATGTTGTAGTGTAGCCATGTTTTAAAGTGCCTAGTGGATTCCAGGCCAATGTTTAGGTTTTCAAAGAGACATACAGTAAATGTATTCATTATTCTTTTTTATTTTATTTGTATCCAATACTTTTTCTAAAGTTTTTTTCTATTAAATCTATTAATTAACTATCCTGATACATATTTGCACTGAAAAGTACATGGTCTATGGAATTCCATATCACTTTATTAATCCTTGAAGGATATGTTTTACCCACATCTACAATAGGCTACTGTATTGTCAATTCTACATATTTTAATTGTAAATTTTGTCATTGTCCTTGGAAGTTGAAATCTTTAATGGGAATCATTTCACACACAGCATGCAGGAAAAAAGATGAATTGTAGCCTATTAGCATGTTTGCATATAAAATGCATATCTGTCTTGTCTATAGTGATAAATATGATAGTATGATAGTATGATATAGGATTATATACTATTTTGTATAAAAAAATAAAATTAAAAAAAGGATAAACGTGGTCGTGGTAATATAAAAGTATCTTTCAATAATTGAATCAAACTGGCTTGTGATTTTGTGGCTTTTTTATTGATGGATGGATTGATTGGTTGATGGAATCCCTAGTAATGTTATTATTAGTTTATGTTTATGTAAACGAGTAATATAAAAAAAAACAAAAAAAAAAAAACAACTAGCAGAGGATGGTTTCGATCCATCGACCTCTGGGTTATGGGCCCAGCACGCTTCCGCTGCGCCACTCTGCTGATGAGTGCTAAAACAAAGTTATAGATATTTAAGTCAGCCAAGTTAAATATTTTTTAAATATTATTTTATATATAATATAAGCGTGTAGGTTAGCGCAGAAAAAAAATAAATACACATATGATAAACTTGCCTTTTATACATTTACATGTAATGTACTTAAATAAGACTGATTGCTGACGTCATCAACATGTGCCAACGGTCAGGCGAATTCTCACATGTTGGAATCTGCATGCATACGCGCTTGCAGCCTGTGACTTTTTGTTTAAGAAAAAGAAAAGCCAAACTATAATGAGCTCCCAAATAACGTGTGTTGGATGGGTAAGGCGAGGTGTATCAAAGGAAACACCAGACAAAGTAAGTATAGCATACATTAATATACCGGTGCCTAGCTAGCGCTAGCAAAATAGCTGGGAGCTAAGTTAATTTCACTGGAATGTTTAATGTTTTTATTTATTTTTTATTCGTAGCCTACACAACACATAAACAGCACATACACATACATACTGTTTATCATGATCACCTCAAATCAGTTAAACTTTATATTATTTGTGCTGTTGATTGACTTGTGTATTTACATGAATTTGAACTTGACTGGTGCTTTGTTTTGTTCAATCACAGGTTGAATTGAACCAAGAAGAGCTAAAACGAATTATTGATGAGGCCAAACAGGAGTTGGCGTATGTCTATTATACATCTTGTTCTTTTCCTTGATAGTATTCTTGACTCGTGCGTTCAGTGAATTGAAACGACCAGTTTACAGGGTCTTTCAAAGACGATTGCTCTGTTTGGGTGTAGAGAATGTTGCTCAACGATGTGTTTTAATGAAGGGCCCATATTTGTAACCAGTTAGGCACCGGGTGCTTTTACATATTAGTGAGTATTTGTCATCACTATTAAATAGCTATTAATGTTGCATTCAATACCGTTGTATGTAACTGAATTGTATCCAGTCTCACAAAATTAAATGCATGACACTGAAATATAGAATATGTTTACACAACAATTGTGGATATACATCCTATATATCATCCTAGCATTTGGAACAGGTTTAGTGCAATACACTGACAGAGGTGGTTGTATTTATCATCATAATCAACATTGTATAGCAGTAAGCACAAACAACTGCTTTGTCCGCCCTGTGAATGTTATTCCACACAGCCCAACTCCTCCGCAAGGAGGACTATTACCGTGATTAAGGTTAATTGATTGTAAAGTCAACTTTACACCAACCTGAACGCAGCGTTTGCATTTGGCCTATAAGCAGTGGGGTCTAATGGTGAAAATGTCTATGCTTTGATACCATGTTCAACTAATATCAGAGAGAGAGAAGGGGAGGATGAAGAGGAGGATGGGGAAGAGATGGCCAAAAACCCGGAAATAAAGACAGAGGCTGCTGATGTTGAGCATGATGAAAACAAAGGAGAGGCTGTAGATGAGCTGGCAGAATATGGCTTGGATAAATATGATGAAGAGGAAACAGGTGAGAGAAGTTGAACCTAGTTTCTGGACAGTGTTCAATGTTGTTATTTCATCTCAAGTTTAAGTGCGAATGCCTGGTTGGATTAGTAAAATACACTTATTTGATATTAAACGTATGTTCCAAGCATCTTAATATACCTTGATTATATATTTTTGAATGAGTGGATTATACAGGATTAAATAAATAGTTGTATAGCTTCACACTGTTGTGTGATGGTATTTCTCCCTTGCAGTTGCATCCAGTCTTGGCGATAGTCTTGCTGGCCTCGCCGTATTCAGCACAAATGACGAGGATCCTTATGTCACAATCAAAGACACGGTGAGTGCTGTGGGCTCAAAGCATCCTGAATGTAGAGCATACACAGCACGTTTTGGTGGCTCAACCCAGTTTGAAAATGCATTACATTGTCATTTAGCATGTTGCTTCAAGTTGTCATACGAATACAAATTGTCATTTCTTACAACTTTAGGATCAATACGAGAGAGAGGACTTTCAAATCAAACCCACTGACAACCTCATTCTTGCAGGCAGGGCAGAGAAGGACTGCTGCAATATGGAGATCTATGGTAAATGTCTATCTATATATAGTATACTATATATATACTGTATGAAGATTTGGAAAGTTAAAACAATGTTATGTCACTCTAAAAAATAAGGGAAATCCTTTTGGAAAATATCAGTTAAAAAAATCCCCACAGTGAAAACTTCCAATACATATAATTCTGTTTCTAGTGTATAACTCTGAAGAGGATTCTCTGTACGTGCATCATGACATATTACTGCCAGCGTACCCACTGTGTGTGGAGTGGCTCAGTTTTGATCCCAACCCAGCTGAAGGACCAGGTAAATAGTGACTAGTGGTTTGTCATGTGATGTCATGCATGCTTAATCATATACGTAGCTAAACATACTTCAAAGGAAAGCATAAGCCGTGTATTTAAGTATTAAGCTAATTAGGTAACGTCCTATTCAATATTCCATTGCTTTGCTTGTGTGCATGTTTCTGCAGTGAACTATGCTGCTGTGGGCAGCATGACTCCGCAGATCGATGTGTGGGACTTGGATGTGGTGGACTGCTTAGAGCCAGCTTTCTCCCTGGGAAGCAAAAAACCCCCCAAAAAGAAAAAGAAAGGCAAAAAGGTATTATTGTTATTATTATGTAGACTCCACCAAGGTGTACGGCTAGGGATCTCAACAAGCACATCACTGAACAGACTAATTTGCATGTTTAAATTAGAGGGCATGCCTGCGCTAATTTCACAAAATGAATGCCAAGTTCACACTACACAACCTGCAAAGTCGTTGGATGTGCAGCACACACTACATGACTGTCAGGTGGTCACACATTACATGATGTAGACTGTTCATATCGTCCCATACCTATTTACAACATTTCCCGCCGTGTGGTTGGAATTGTTTAGTCTATCAAATGTGAAGCGTTGTAGACCAGGGATACCTGGAATTGTCCCAGTAGGCTTTCTTAGTTTTTTCCAAGCAGTTCAAATGATTACAAAGGCTGTTACTCCTCGTCCTTGTCTATGCTCTAATTGGCTGCTGTCATTACCAGTCACAACACAGCTCATACTACGAGATTTGGACTCCCCGACAGGTCCAGATATTTAACCTGGTAAATATCCATTCGGGCTTTGCGGCGCATCGCAGACACACTCAGCTCGCGTTGTAAGCCATTCACAATACACGATCGCCGCTCGCGGGCGCTAGCTGTGATACCACTTTGGGCATTTGTCTGTGTGCTCAAAAAGTTTGTCGGCGAGCGGAAAACTAGGCTAAAGTCGTGTAATGTGAACTCGGCGTTACCTAAATAAACTGATCTATTAAGTAAAATAAACCCAGGTAACTCTGTGAAGGAAATGCACTGCTTTAATGTTGTAGTTGCAGCTGTAACTGGTTCTTTTTAAATATATACTTTACTTCAACAGATGAAACGTATTGAATCTGCCTTAGCACCCAAGCAACTACGCCCAATGCTAGCATTAATAAGGATACTGTTTTGTTGTTGTTTGTTTTGGGTAAAGGTTAAGCATAATACAATCTCTAAGTAATTGTTTTAAATATTCCATATGATGAAAATTACTACTATATTAATGATTAAATGGTATGACTTGTATATTAATTGTAAGTCGGTGTGGATTGAAGTGTCTGCAAAATGCTGTAAATGAAAGTCATTGATATGTTTTTCATGATTTAAAAATGTATTTGCCATAACAGACACTGCTGTTGTTCTGCTTTAACACTTGATTTCTTTCTGTTTTACATGTATCCTATCATATCTCTTTGTTTTTCTTGTTGCCAGGCAGCGGCCGAGCCCATAGAGGGGCACACAGATGCAATACTGGACTTATCATGGAACAAACTGGTCAGGTCAGTGGTCTGTCTCAAATGCCTGGGTTCAAGCAGTAATATTTAATTTGTCCATGTGAAATTGTGTGTTAATTTGCATGGCGTTAATGAAATGCTCCTTTACTAGGAATGTCTTGGCCAGTGGATCGGCAGATGAAACGGTTATTCTGTGGGATTTGTCTCAGTGCAAGCCAGCCACGACCCTGCATAGGCATAGTGATAAGGTAATCAAGGAAAGGTAATTTCACTGAATAGTGTACATATTGTAGACTGTAGAGCACTAACATTTGTCTTTTGATCTCTTTTCAGGTTCAGACAATAGCATTTCATCCCTTTGAAGCGCAAACACTGATATCAGGATCCTATGATAAGTAAGTTACTCCTATTTGCGGTTTTATTTTAGTTTTTTTATGTCTCCAATTGGTGTATTGTTATTTTTTTTTACTAACGTGGAAGAACATGAATGTTATCCGTTTAACCACTGGCCAGGACATTCATAGTAAAGGAGCATTTCATTAACGCCATGCAAATAAACACACAAACAGAATGTTTTGCAGCTAATTTATTGTTGTTCCATGTAGGACAGCTATCCTGTACGACTGTCGTAGTCCAGATAATAGCTATCGTGTCTGGCGGTTTAGTGGCCAAGTGGAAAGGGTGGTTTGGAATCACTTTTCACCCTGCAACTTTCTGGTAAGCATTCAAATATACCCCTCAAGGCCGCTGCATACTAACAAATGCGTGGCCAAGCATACATCATGCTGCAGGAACTTTGAAATTAGCGATATTTATAACTACGATTTTTATGTTCAGACAGTTTCGCGTGAACAATATTGGTGTAACTTAAGTTTTCCTGGAAAGAAATATTTTTTATATGCCTAGAACACACATTTGTGAGTTCAGTAGGACATCCATTGCCGTCTGTAGTGGGCCTGCCTGTCGCACATGCGCAGTTAATGCGCACATGTCCGTGCAGACAGAACATTTTGGAGGTGCGCAGACTATATATGCTATGCGCGATAATATTTACGTCACGCACAAAGTCCGAGGACTCGGAAAGTATACCGGTGCCTTTATAGCCTACTGTACATGTGTTCTGTCCCCTATGTACTGTACATAACTCAGGCTTATTGGATTGTTTCAGGCTAGCACAGAGGACGGTTTTATCTACTGTCTGGATGCACGTTCAGATAAGCCTGTGTTTACACTCAAGGCACATGATGGAGAAGTGTCTGGTAGGTGGAACAATGGTTAAGATTATGCTCCTTTTTGTATTTTCGTATATCAAATGATGAATGACCCCAAAAGACATTTACAATTACTATGTTTTAGGTCTGGAACTCAGTAGCCAGATTAAAGGGTGCCTGGTCACCTCATCAGAAGATAAACAGGTTAAGATCTGGGACATTTTAGGCGACAAACCCAATCTAGTTCATTCACGGGATATGAATATGGTAAGTATTCTTAAGCATGATTGCACATAAGATGTATATAGAAACTTGTTGGTAGAGCAATGCGTCATACACCAGTTCTAATTATTATTAGCATTAGAAACCTTTTGACTCAAATGGTAAATGTTATCTCGTATTTGTTTTTAGGTATTGGTCAGTCTCCTCAGAGACATTGTTATAATGTAGTTTCATCCTATTCCTGCAGGGGGTGCTGTTCTGTACATCATGCTGTCCTGACCTGCCCTTTGTGTATGCCTTTGGAGGACAACGGGATGGCCTGCGGGTTTGGGATATAAGTGATGTTGCAGCAGGTATAATATGTTATCCTGTATATTATAGTGATGTAATAGCCTGTTTAGTCCAAGGTTTCATAAAACATCAATTACCCCCTGCTGATGTATGTTTTCCCACTGACAAAGAACTTATAAGTCTATAATTTTAATGGTAGGCTTATTTGAACAGTGAGAGACAGAATAACAACAACAAAAATCCAGAAAAGCGCATGTCAAAAATGTTATAAATTGATTTGCATCTTAATGAGTGAAATAAGTATTCGACCCGCTGCAAAACATGACTTTGTACTTTGTGACAAAACCCTTGTTGGCAATCACAGCGGTCAGACGGTTCTTGTAGTTGGCCAACAGGTTTGCACACTTCCCAGGAGGGATTTTGTCCCACTCCTCTTTGCAGATTTTCTCCAAGTCATTAAAGGTTTCGAGGCTGACGATTGGCATCTCAAAACTTCAGCTCCTTCCACAGATTTTCTATGGGATTAACCCTCGCGCTGTCCTATGGGTCAAAATGACCCGGTGCACTTGCCAATAGCGGGTAGCAACCACAACACGGACATATGACATTCCGTGGTTTGCTCCCCCTGCTGATAGTCTGCTGAAATGCCTTAGGGCAGTGGGAGGGTTAAGGTCTGGAGACTGGCTAGGCCACTCCAGAACCTTTATGTGCTTTTTCTTGAGCCACTCCTTTGTTGCCTTGGCCGTGTGTTTTGTGTCAGTCATGCTGGAATAGCCATCCACGACCCATTGTCAATGCCCTGGTTGAAGGAAGGAGGTTCTCACCAAAGATTTGAGTACATCGACCCTTTGACGCAGTGAAGTTGTCCTGTCGCTTAGCAGAAAACACCCCCAAAGCGTAATGTTTCCACCACCATGTTTGAAAGGTGGGATGGTGTTCTTGGGGTCATAGGCAGCATTCCTCCTCCTCCAAACACGGCGAGTTGAGTTGATGCCAAAGAGTTAGATTTTCTTCTCATCTGAACAAAATACTTTCCCCCAGTTCTCCTCTGAATCAGTCAGATGTTCATTGGCAAACTTCAACCGGGCCTGTACATGTGCTTTCTTGAGCAGGGGGACCTTGCGGGGGCTGCAGCATATCATTCCTTCACGGCATAGTGTGATACCAATAGTTTTTTTTTTTGGTGACCATTGTTCCAGCTGCCTTGATCATTGACAAGATCCTCCTGTGTAGTTCTGGGGTGATTCCTCACCGTTCTAATGATCATTGCAGCTCGAGGTGAGATCTTGCATGGAGCCCCAGCCCGTAACAAGCTGATATTAGGAGCACTCCCTTTAAGAGTGTGCTCCTAATCTTGGCTTGTTACCTGTATAAAAGACACCTGGGAGCCTGAAATATTTCTGATTGAGGGGTCGAATACTTATTTCACTCATTAGATGCAAATCAATTTATAAAATCTTTGACATGTATTTTTCTGGACTTTGTTGTTGTTAATCTGTCACTGTACACATAAATCTATCATTAAAATGATAGACTGATAATTTATTTGACAGTGGGAAAATGTAGAAAATCAGCAGGGATCAAATATTTTCCATCACTGTATTTATGTTGTTCTTTGTGCATGCTTTATAGTTTGACATGTTGTTATTCCAGTGTAATGCAATTACACGTTATATCTAACCTGACATGCCAGAGGAATTGTTGTCACAAGTCCATCTGGGGAGCCGTACATTGAAACTGCTTTTGAATGGCTGTACTTTCAAAACAATACTTGGCAGTTGATTGGATGAACCATCTGGTCGTTTTTGCTGTCGGCACACCTAAACCATGCCTGTATAGCCATAAACACGACGATGATTGGAAAGTTCAGTTGCTACTCGGACACATTCAAAATGATTCCGAGGCTTTCCAGACTGATTCCCACGGCGAAATAAAAACTGAATCTCTAAACTGAGGCTAAGTTGTTCCAGTACCATGCAAGTAATATCATGTGTATTTTAAGCAGTATTTCTTCATTTTTAGTGTCTGAGGTGTTCGGCAGCCGAGAGCGCTTGCTGGTGAATACATCAACGGAAGCATCTAGCAGCAGGAGCTGTATAAAAATGGAAGTCTCCTAGTAATCTGATGTGGCCAGTAACCCAAAGAGCCAATAAACAGATACATTGCTTCACAATAAGATAACACATAAGATGTTAATAATATTGCATTATTTTCCTCATATCCCACTGCTAAAACCTACATTTATGCTATATGAGGTTGAAGTCATGAGAATGTGGTGGCCAGAGACTTTGCAATGGGACCAGGAAGTGGAAAATATCAAATTTAACAGTTATAATGATTATAATGATATGACTGATTTTACAGGCATATGTACAACATTGAAAGTAAAGCCTTGTAAACATATCTCATTCATATGATTGAGTATATTTGAAGTACAGTTTGATGTGTAATGTTGAAGATGCTATTTCTAGATGCAGAGTTAAAAACAACTTGGGGAAGTAAATGTCTAGTATTTATTCATTTTAGTTTTTAGTTTTAGATTCTTTAATGATACTAGAAACATGGCAGTAATATTAATGTGGACTTATCAGTACTTTTATATTCAAATTATGCACTATAGTGTGAAATCTAATTTAATTTATATTTTACATTAAATCACCTATACTCATTATGTCCATATGTGCAGCCAGATGGGTATATAATTGACACTGACCATACACATCATTGCTGGGGATGTGTTATTTCCTACCTTAATTTCGTCGTGGTGGAGATGATCTCCATTTTACAGTAGTGAACAACATTATGCCTTTTATAGCACAGCAAATATTCTGTGTCAGACCGATGCCATGAGAACTGAACATACTGTATGGATGTCTATTGGTAATTAACCATTTTATTGCCAAGTTCTGATCCTGGACATGTATACCGGTAATGTTACAGTAGTTGAGATGAAATATGTAGTAACCTTTTGTAAATGTGGTGACATGTTATATTGTGGTCAATTGTTACATGAACTATCAACACAATTTCATTGTGATCAATATCAACGCCTATGACGTTATGACAGGAAACAAACATAGTTAAATGTGCGAAATAATAGTGATAAACAATTCATACGTTTACAAAAAAAAAACAAGGCAGCATTTTAATTCGATATGTGAATCTAAAGCAGAACGACATGTCAGTCTGAGTGTCTACTCGGACATGTTAGTGTGTGGTACAGTGCATATTTTTTAATATGGCGTCGGGTCATTTGTGCAGGTTGAAGTGTCTTGTTTCACGTTGCTATATCACAAAACCGAGACAAAGTAAGTTATTTAAGACACCATTTGTTAGATCACGAAGGTGATTTAATAACGTACCGGTACGAAATTTGCGATTCGTGATTGTTAAAATTAAAATGAATTGCATGAGGCCTGACACGGTCAAAGTAATTTCTGATTTAATGAATATGCCCTTGTTGCATTGAATTAAATAATTTAAACTATGTATTAAATGGTAAAGAGATTTTCCATATCATTAATGTAAAACTCTAAAGCAGAAGTCTGGTCATCCCCAACGTGGATCAATAGAAACTAATGCGTACCGTAGTACTAAGTCAATGCATGCTATTTGTTTCTGTATGTCTAATTTGCTGCTTTGGTTATCTGTAGCATCATGTCTGACGCATTCTCTTCATGTGTCAAGCGTCAGTGGGCCTTCAGCTGATGACCCCAATAGGTAGGTGAGACATTTAATTACATGTAAGTACCGTACCGATTCATGTAGGCGAACACGTTTGTCTGGGGAAAAAAACACATTTCAGGAATATAATCACGTGATTCTATTTATATAAACACTTTATTTATATAAACAATATATTTAAGAAATCAACTTAAGGAGAAACTTCGTTTTTATTGGTTGTTTACTCACATGCTTTACATTCAATCGATCTCTTTTATTCAGCAATGTCGAAATAGCAGTCACTTCAGATGGGAGAACCATAGTGTGCTACCATCCTTCTGTTGACATTCCCTATGAACTTACACAGGCAAGTGTTCACCTGGTTCTAAAAATGCTAATTGTTGTCTGAAGGTCCAAGAGAGGCCAATGACACATGCACCTCAAAATTCAATTGACATTATTGTTTTGAAATTAATATTGGTCTATGGTAATCCATCCCTGTAGCCTATTGAACGACCAGACCCCTTGAGCAAGCCAGAGGAGACTCACGACCAGGTGTTAAAAACACACCTCAACAAGGAGGTGCTAAAGAACAAAAAGGGCCCCACTATAGAGGAGCTGAGCAAGATGTTCTTCACCACTAAACACCAGTGGTATCCAAGAGGACAGTAAGTATAATGAATCAGTGGTGTGTGTGTGAATGTGAGTGAGTGAGTGAAAAAGACCCGCCACAATTTGTTATTGTTGCTAATGTCCCACAAACTTTTGTATCTTGTGGAACATTCTGGAATTCTTACTCGTATTCTTAACCATATTGCAGTGTGCTTCTTGCCAAATGAGTCTACCTTGTCAAACAGCGTTCTAGAGAGACTCAACTTCTTTAGTCAAGGATATACTGTACCGTATTGGCAACATGACTGTGCCAATACTGACTGTAATGTGTATTCTGGCATTACATAATAAGCAATAAGCGGCTACGTACATAGCCAGTAATGGTTCGGAAAGCGATTGCACATTTTTCTCTATCTTACTCTACCTGCAAACCCTGTTTGTTGACGTTCAGTTCAGCCACCTGCCACAAACTTTTAATCTACCGTAACTTTAGTTTATGTAGCAAACAGTGTTTTCTGGTTTGACGGGGACAGTGAGCTTCCTGCTGTACTGTACACCAGGGCTATTCAATTCCAGTCCTGGAGGGCCGCTGTGCTGCATGTTTTAGTTGTCTCCCTGCTCCAACACACCTGATTCTAATGACTGGGTTGTTATCAGGCTTCAAATTACCAATTCATTAGAATCAGGTGTGTTGGAGCAGGGAGACACCTAAAACATGCAGGGCAGCGGCCCCCCAGGACTGGAATTGAATAGCCCTGCTGTACACTATAGTCTGGTAGGATCTCTCTTTGGAATTTCACATTACCGAAGCGCATCTAATGACACATTTCTAAGGGTGAACAAGCATTTATTTAGCGTTATAGTGCCCTGTGAAAACTGATGCTAAACATTAATATACCCTATGCCGACCTACGATGAACAGTACAGTAATCTTCTATTCTGCTGTGGTAATCTGACTAATAACGGCTAACAATTATCCTTGTTTGGGACATCAGCGTTGCTAAGGAAAATCAGATAATCTGATTAGTTATTAATGATGCTCGATTGACAGATCTGAAATGTTTATTGTACTTAGAGGAGACTATGGATGTCACGATACCAGAAATTTAGTAGTCGGTACCAATACCAGTGTAATTCCATGGTTCTCGATACTCATTTCGATACCACAGGGCAAAAAATATATATATACAGTATCTCACAAAAGTGAGTACACCCCTCACATATTTGCAAATTTGTGAGCATATCTTTTCATGTGACAACAATGAAGAAATTACACTTT
>JAODUH010024017.1:0-24493 GCA_027564835.1 Typhlichthys subterraneus
TACGAAAGAACCTTATCTACAGGAACATTGTGGATCAATACTGGGCTGTGGTCACCAATGGTCCTGGGATCAAATATGATTTATTTTGTTTTCGTCACATTTACAATAAGGTGGTGAGCATCACACCAGCCCACAAACTGAGTGTTCAAAAAGAATCCCCTGTATGTGCCAGGTTATAGGCTAGGTCCCCAGAGTAGCAGGGATGGAGATATGTAAGACCGCCAGAGGTCTCTCTCTCTCTCTCAATTCATTTCCAGTTTTTCATAAGGTTGTGATTGGGGGATTTCATAGAGAGCAGCATCAATACAGTTTCATCTCATATTGTTTTCAGTTAGTCCACACAACAAGTAGAGAGCCTATCTGACTGTTCAAACATGTGGAGGTGGTCTACTGTACATCCATATGGTGACGGAAGCCTGCAGCATGAAGTGTGTGTGTATGAGTGGGTGGACAACAAAGGCTTACAATGCTATAGGGTGGTTTGTTCCCGAAGGCTCTTTACTGGGTATCCATGACCCGACCACTGTTAACAACAATAAAATGCATTATACTGATGCCCTAGAAGACCTACAACTGATTTTGCCGTAGGCCGCTCCAGTATGTTATCTTTGTTGGATCCGAGTAGGGCTGAATATGTTTAACATAACTGGAGAAGGTTCCATTCCACAGGGAAAGAATGCAATGCTAATCATACCATATACCGTCAAATACTTATATATATTATAAGTATGATTATTATTATTATATTTTTTCTGAAAAGGTTGTTCTCAGTTTAGGACAGGTTACAAATTGAATAAGAATCAAATATGGCACGATGACATCAGAGCCTTTTGCTCCTTTCATTACTCACATCACGACAAGGCTTCGTACGGGCTCCAGGCACAAAGTACCTAGATGATTTGCAATGCAAAGAAAGCAGCCTATACAGACTGCCAGATGGCATGCTGACCTCCCCAACACACATGGTCTGAACAAAACCTCCCAAATCCACGCGCTGCACCCCAGGGGAGCAGCCATCGATATGGGTACCATGCCAATTACAGTGGAGGAGGGGGGGTGAGCGTGATGCTCACACAGATGGCAGTCTCAGCACTCACTACAATGCAGCCTGCCCTATAGCAGGCTAAATCAAATCAGTATTATGTATTGTTTTCTATGCACTATATGACCTTTGTTAACAACATTGAATCGGGACTCCTTTGTGTTTCACAGCCTATTTCCCTAAAGACGGCATGTCCTGTGCAACCATGGTAGGTCTGAGTTCCCCTCTTCCTGCTACTGCCACCACTGATGACAAAAGAGAGCAGACTCACAAGCTGGGTCAACAAACACACCAACAGTCAAACAAACAGACGGCAACAAAAAATTATCCCAGGAACTGATTAGAATGAGAAGTGGTTTATTTGGTACATTTTTTTAATAAAAAACATTAGCCATCTGCCATTTGACCACACTGATTCTATAACACTTTGTCATACCTTAATGCATTTTTCTCCATCATCAGACTCCCCCATCAGAACCCAGACATGCATAATCATTCACAAGCAGACATGGAGACAATTTCCAGCCTCCATTATCCGATATTGAAAGTATCCATTTCTCATCCTCGCTCTGTCTCTAATTTCCTTTTTACTCTAAAAACAACACTACGCAAAAGAAGCATGTGTCTGATGTCTCCAAATATACTATATCTGTTCTAACCATGCCTAAACCAGGAGCTGGTCTCTTGGAGAGCTACCTGACCTCACACAGAAAGAGACTAACAGACCCTTTCTCAGTTGCAGTAATTACATTACACCATCTACCTCTGTATGTGTGTGTACGTGTTTTTTTTATTGTTATTGAGTACCACTGCCACTGACCTTCCATATGAGACCCTGTCTAATTGCAAAGACAACCTGTTTAAGATAATGCATTCTTTGTAGCCGTAGCATAGCGTATACCCTGCAAGATATAGGCCTACAAAAGTAATTTGAATGAAGGCTATGTATGATTACAATATATAACTATTTTATTCAGGTTGGATCAAACAATACATTATTTTGACTAAGCACTGTGACAATAAAAACATTAATCCAGGTCTCAATGTTGCAAATAAAAAAAATATATATAATAATGTAATATGAATGCAGTGATTCTTACAGCAAATCAGCTTCCATGACAAATATATGCTTCCACAAAAAAATAACAGTGGCCTCTATTAACTAATTAGGGCATCTGATAAAGGAACCTCTATTCTTCAAACATCTATAAGAGTTCAGGTTGGTTCCCACAGGAAACCCTGGCACTGCCAAATGCACCTCTGATCCACATCCCCGTCACAATCTCACAACCCCAATTCTCAAGGATCCCTGGGAGACTGGCAAGCACCCAATTACAACCCCTCCTTTTCCTTCCTGCACGTCCCCACAGACCCGTGTTGCTAAGGTCGTGTAGCCAACAGAAGTGCTCTGCAATTTCTTCCACAACAATTATTTTACGGTCGATTCTGTTTTCCATCTTTAAATTCCCTCCTTCCGTGTATCAGTCTAGGCGGGGTCCCCGCTTGGCCTGCAAGGGGTTGCCAGCCAGAGGGCTACCCAACTCCTCATTGAGTCTGCCATAGCCTTCCTTGACACAACAGGGCGGACCCAGAGCCACTATCTTATTTACAACAAGAGCCTGAGGGAAGTGGGGGTTGGGGAGACAAGGATAATGGCAGCAGTAGGGGGAGGAGAGAGGCATAGAGCGTCCGGGTAGATAGACGCCTCTCTGTCAGACCATTGTGTGGTCATGCTAGGAGGAGGATTAATTTAGGTTCTTCTCTACTAGAGACGGACGAGGTACGTCAGTAAAAATACTGCTACACAAATATCAGCCGGCCCTCACCACAAACTGCAACTTGATAATGGCAATAAAACAAACAATGCCAATGGCAAGACAAAATCTCAACAAAGATAGATTCATATCAAAATGAATGAAAATAGCTTAATATTTTTAGATCATTTATAATTTAGCCCGTAAAACAGCCTAGCTAAAGCCCGTCTAAGCACTTTAGAAAAGGGGCGGTGCATGTCACACCCATGGTGTGTGTGTGTGTGTGTGTGTGTGTGTGTGTGCGTGGGGGTGGGGGGTCTGGGCTCATATAGTTCTATAGGAATCAACACAGACCATCTGTTTACTACCACAAACATCTTTATTCCCACTCTACATGAGCATGGGTCGTGTATCATCCGCTCTATGGGGTAGGCTAAACACAGGCTTGACTGCAAAAACTAACATAGAATTTAGTGTGATAATCTTGTTTTTAGATTAAAAATGTAGTTGGAATAATATAAATGAGTTTATAAAAATGATGTTGGTCAAGACATTTTTGGAAAATGAATGGTGAAATGTGAAAAAAAAATCCACCTCTGACCAGCTGAATTAATTCATTTCAATATTTTGTTTTCACAGTCAACTGCTTCCACATGCAAAGGAAGCAAAACAATTAACTTTGTCACAATGCCTACAAACATTTAATTCTACAACTATCCAATTTTAAAAAGCGCATTACTCACAAACAATTATTCAAAACTATTCTGCAAACTTGACCTGAAAGAGAACTAACTGACGAACCAAATGAGGTCATTTCCTTTGATGCCCTCAAACACAACTTGACTTGGCAAACATAATTAATATGCTTCCTGTCTCCGATATAAATACCCCTCTGCTGAGAGATAAACAGCATGCAAGCCCATACGAGTTGTGACTGTGATTCAATGGAAGGAAGGAGAAGTCAATGTACAGCACGGTAGCAGAGAGGAGAACTGAGTCGTCAACCTGTGGCTTCAGACTCTTAATGCCCTAAAAAGGACAGCAAAGGAAGACTGATAATAAAAGCAGCCACGCACAACTGATAGAGTTGATATAACATAAGGTCAATGGCAATGGCATCATTGTGTGGTGTACTATAACGCTGTCTAAGAGCGTGTAGCGGAAATGATAAGGTGGCTTACTGGCTTCTAGGGCAATACTGATATAGCCAACTGAATAAACCCTCCATTAAAAGGAACAACCGACTACACAACCATAAATATACACACACAAACCTAGCTAAATGAACTGCTACTAAAGTATAATATTCACATCCTGCACACCGATAGAGGCTGAGCCTCAACCCACCAAACAGGAGAATGTAACACCTGAGTGCCACGGTAACATGTATAGAATAGCAGGCTCCCAGCAGACATAAGGATTGGTGTCTTTTTACCAATCCAGCCAGCACGTTTACACAACTGCAATACTGTAAATCCCTAAGCAGAAGCTTAGTTTTAATGGATACAATCTTCCAAAACATAATGTCAAAGGCGACAAAGAAGAAAAAGCTATGGTTTGTTATTTAAACAAACAGTACGCATTAGTGAGATTAAACTCCAACTCAAGCCTCCACATTTGTTATACGCCTCATCTAATTCTGGCTCAGCTCAAGACAGATTCCTAAACACAAACAAAAGCACTGTTCTGCTATTAGGCTAACCTTGCACTCTTTAGTAGATTGAGGGTAGGTGTGCCAGGAGGTGGCAGAATGTAAAAAGTAGGCCATATCTCAACTGAACCCTTTTTCTGGGTGGAGGGATACAGCCCATCCATTAAGTCTGGACTCCTGCCTGACCACATCAGAGTCTCCACAAACAGGATTACAATGAGAGAACCATGGGTTACCAATCTGTCAATCACCATGCACTTTGGACTACATTCACAAATATATTGAAGTTTGATTAACTTACATAAAGACCCAATTTACAATATTACTTTTGGCTTTTATACAACTGTATAACTAGTACACTTACTAGTAAATCGAACAGTTCTTTACAATTTAGACTAGAGCAACTGGAACCTAACAAGCACTATATTGTTTTATATTATTTGTTTTTGAATGGCACTATAGCATTAAAAATAAAAACAAGATACGGTGAATGTGTTTATGTAAATTATCTTACATTCAAAATGGACTGCACTTGGCAACTTAGACGCTCCTGCTACGGTAACTTTAGATAGCATGTGTGATATGATGCATATAGACATCATGTGATCTGTTATGCATGAAGCAGCGCCTACAGCAGCACCATCCTCAGCTCTGAGCCACAGAAGGTGTCCTGAGAATACACACAATAAGATTAGACCCCAGTGCCATGCGCCTCGATCAGGCTACAATGAATTTGAATGGGTTTCAATGAATTTGGGAACGTATTCATATGAGCACCATACAAGGATGTTCATTTCATGCACTGTAACACATTAGACCGCAACAATCCAAACCGAGCCATTCACTCTCTAATGTACCTCTAGCTGGTAACTCTAATCAAACACTATAGGCTAATACTCATCAACTGTCAAATGAGTGCTGGTGGTACGTTCTTTGTTTAGAATTATAACCATTATGGAATAGTAGTTTGCTGTGTTAAATTTGGTAATATTAATTACTGTGCAAGCAGTCTTTACAAGCGACAAAAAAAGATCATAGTTCATAAATCATTTTTCTCAAACCCACTTCATATGGAAATAAATGGTAAAATGGTAAAAAATAAAATCAGTGCGTGAATGAAGGATACTAGTGTTTGACCAGCATAACCTCTGGGTGCGTCTACCTGTCACTACTACCAACTACATATGGAGGCTGGTGAGCATGGCATGGCATGGCCAGGATCCCGGACCTCCATAATCCCTGGCTGCAAATCATCCTCTTAGGCCCGAAGGGGAGGGGATTTAGGACTTTATTTAGTGCCATTTAGAAAAGATTACTTCTTAATTGCAGAGCGGCTGTCTGGCAAGACTCATTTTGGATGAAAACACTGGTCAAAATAATCAAAACCATGAGAGATGTAATGCATGACCGGTAACACCGGCAAGGCCTAGGACAATGGTCCCCGACTCAATCTCTCCATTGTAATATTTGAACATTCTCAACAATCGAACACACAATGCCAGCAAGCCTACACAGCGCACACAGGCTGTACTGGGCCATATATAGGAGCACACTCATCTAACTTAATTGCACAGCAATGCACACATAGAACACAGCTGCACTGCACAGCACTACAGTGAAACAAGGTCTCCAAGTTAATTTAAATGGGTAGTTTATGTCATGACAACATGTGTCATGTTGTGTGTGCTAATATGGGACAGAATGAGGAACAACGAGTGCCGTGGGCTGCTCCGTGATGGTTGAATGGCGTATTTGTAGACGTGATGGACCTCATGACATTGACACTGTGATGACAGAAGGGAAGGTGTTAGCTGTGTGTCGTGGCTTGAATAGTTTATTCAATGTCAGGGTGTGATCAAATATTATATAATGGAACCTTTAGGTGGAATTGTAATCTGTAGCCTGATTGTGAAAGGGAATCTGGATGAAAGTATACCACATTATCAGAGTTATGTAGGACTCTAGAGGTGACTTTATCAGTACTTCCATATTTATTGACTATAACATGCTTAGTAAAGGGTTTTAGGACACAGTAAGATTAAGATTAATTCTCTACTTTGGCCCTTGCATTGACGGCCAAACATACACAGAAGTGTTGACTGAAATAAAGTAGAGTGGACCATTATATTGTAAGAGTTGGCCAAGAGACTCTCTCCGTCATGACAGATGGACCATCCAATCCAACTGCCAAGTCAGAGTGCTACGATACATCTAAGAGTAGTGACTGTCCTTGGGAATGGCTGATTCTGGGCTGAGAGAGACTGAGAAGATATTTTGACCAACATAACATTTATCAGTAGGTTAAATCATCACAGAGTGCTTTCATCATGAATGCCATGCTGATATGGATTAAAAGGCAGGCCTAGTAAAAATGTATTTGAGAGCAGTTATAGGCCCGTTCTATGAACTGCATTCCAAATCCAAGCCAGCAGTCAACAGGGCCACTCTCTGTTGGCTACCTGCTAAACCCCATCTCCCCGTATTCACATACCAATAGACAGTCAGGATACAGCACCTGCTGAGAAGGCAACAACACTGCTGCTCAAATTAAAGCAGAGTGGTGCCGTTACTAAGCAACAGGAATGTACAGAATTCCTCCATTTGCCTCCTTCTAGCAATGTGTGTGTTGGGGTGGGGGGGTTGGATTGCTATTGTCCTGTCCTGACCCTCTTTGACAAAAATCAGTTTAAAAGGACAGCTAGGGTTTGCCCACTGTCATCATGATTTCTGATAGTTTGTGTGAAAGACCAAGGAAGATAAAGTCATATGGGCTTTTACTACCACTATCAACACACACACGCACACATGCACATCCTATACTGTACATACATAGCCTTGTGTGTGCGCACACACACACACAATCGATGCATAGCCTAGTGTGTGTACTACACGCTCTCACACACACACACACACGCACACACACAAACACACATAAACACACATAAACACACATGTACATAGTTGAAAACTGCTTTCTCATGAACCCAGAGGAGGCACTGTATACTGAGCTATATTTCGTTCTAACCCTCTGCTAGAGTAGTTTGCAAGGAAATAAAAAGTCACAGACAGACATAGGAACTAGGTACCAAAGCCAACATAACATTTAAACTTGAAGAGCTCATGTGATTTAAACAAACCTAATAGCGAATAAACAGTCTCAGTCCTTGGTCACCTTTGCCATGGTTATTTTTTCTGGTCTATTCAGGGATTGTCATGTCTCTCTAATAGCTAGGCCTTCTTGTCAAAAGACATGCATTGAAAGCCAGGCTGCTAAGACATCCTCCTCTTCATAAAAGCAAGCAAACAGAAGGAGTGAGAAAGGCGGTAGGAAAAACCTATAACACAAGTTCTGTGTCATTGTCAAGCACGCGTGCACACACACACACACACACACACACACACACACACACACACACACACACACACGCACACAAGCACGCATGCCCGCACATGCACACAAAGGAATCAATGATAGCAAAATGGAAATACTTTGCATTGCCAAGTTCCATTCCCTTGATTTAAATAGAAACATATTTGAGATGCTTGGCCCTATAGGAGAATTAATGGGTGCGCTGTTTATGACTACAGTAGTGGCTGAGTGGCTGACTGTTGGCTTCCGAACAATCTGCTGTGCTCCATGCATTTTAATAACATTGTAATATCATAATAATAAGAATAATAAGAATGACAAACAGCTGCTTTGTAGTAGAAAACTCTGACCAGTTTAGAATGACTTCCAGTTATTCAAGAAAAAATAAAAAATAAAACATAAAACAGGCATGCTTTGTCTCCCTAGTCTGCCAACAGCCACAGCCAACATTCTTTCCACGCCTGGTGATGTAATACGCATACAGTGAGCGGGAAGCTTCAAAATTCAAACATCAGCACACCCATATTATCTGACACTAGAATCATTCTTATTTTTTAGACAAAGCAAACATTCAGAATTCTGGTTACATAAAGACACATTAAATACAGGGTTGTTTTTTGCAATACAATAGTTTTTGCATGAAAACTTAATATCTTCATAAGTAGCCTACATGTATTGTATCATTTAACATACAAATTAAACCGAAGAACACCAAAAACACTCAAATGTGTGGAAAGCAATAAATAGGCTATCTATAACATGATTAGATGCAGAATAATTCAACCTAATAATTAGTAATAACTAACTATAGGTCATAGCAAATCATGCACAGCAGAATATTCTATGCTATCATATACTGACTGTTAACATGGTTCATGGATGCCTAACCAACATTTAAATGTGTTGGGAAAGAAAGCTTATCTTCTAGAGAACAAACCAGATATCCCTTTAAGAACAGGCATCTGGGCTGTATAAATAAATAAATAAATAAATGTAGAGCAACGGGGATCCCCTTGAGTAGGGCGGGGGGTTGGTTGGGCAGACAAGCACGCAGAGCCTAGATTACATCTTCATTTTTTTTTTCCAAATGTGACCTTATTTTATTAAGGGTCTCCTGAAGGCTAAATGAGGTTAAGCATTATTGAAAAAGGTAGCACGTTTTATGAAAGTCACTGCTTATTTAATATTATGACAAATAGACTATCATAATCCTGCATGGAAATGCGGGATATGTAAGTTACATATACGTAGTTACGGTATATATCCCACAGACTACATTTTTCTTAAACATCACCAACCTCCTTGAGCTGGTCAAGCTCCTGGCGAACGGTCTCATATTCGATCTCCATGTCGTCGTATTGCTGCTTGAGCTGCTGTTTCTCCTCCAGAACCGCCAGCCCGTACTCGGCCGCTTGGATCTTCTCGTTCGTGGTCTCACTCAGTTCCCGGGAAAGACGCTCTATCTCCGCACGCAGCAACTCCGGCCCGGCCTCCAGCAACAGCATTGCGTCGGAATAGCGCTGTTCCTCCACAGACATGGTACCGGTGGGGATCTACAAGAAGGGATGCGTGATGACTTCAAGCAGTCTAACCTTGAAGAAGATTCTTAAATCCTTCTGTATTTAAATTGCATGATTGTTATTCGTGAGTTTCCTGTTGCCGATCGAATTTCCTCGGTCATGTAGATGTCTCGGTTTAATTTCTCCGTTGGGAGAGGTCTCTTTATCTCCTAATATTGAGCCATACTGCGGCCCTCTTATCCTCCGCCTAACCCCGGCTTGACGGACTGATTGGAGAGAAGCGGCAGTAGTCCGTTGCTGTCACATCGACAAGCTGGAAAAGTTACAATAGCGTTGCGGTGCTTGTCGGGAACTGTAGTACTTGCAGTACACGATCCCAACACATGACGTCTAAAGCTACAAGGGAATGAACTCGTATCCCATTAGGCATTGCATATTTGCCGATGTGGAGCCGGAAATGTCCCCGACAGTTTAAAATCTACAGAAGGCTTCTGAGCATGGTGGCATACAGACAGTCGACATCGTATTCATTTGCTGCCCTCTGCCGGACGGATTTGTGTATTTTTTTTAAATGTTTACAAACATGTAGGCTAGTGGATATTGCCAAAGGGATTTGGCATTTCTGATCATGTTTAATTTAATCACTTACAAATAATAAATACATTAGGCCTACAATTAACAGGAAAAGCCAAAACTATCTACGGTAGGTGGATATGTCTACAACTTAAACTTGAACTGTTGAACCAAATGCATTATTAGCATGTGGGAAAACATTAGGCTAGTGAATTGGTTAATACAATACCCTACCTTCTGCCTTTGCAGCAAGTGCGCTTGTCACGTTACAAAGGGACCTGTCAGTAGTTGTACTGTTGGCAAAATGGCTGCTGCAGTGTCATGGGCATGGTGTCTGGTCGTTCACATGTTACTATTTGCATGGTATATCTTTGCTATATCGGCAAACTGCTCCTTAAGCATTACGGAAAAACACCCAGGAGTAGCAACTTACGGGGGGCGATGGAAATACTTGACTTTTCTCAATTTAGTAAGCAGTTTACGGATCAGTCGGGGTGTACCATATTAACCTACTACTGTACTTTACCAGTCTTTATTAAAAGGTAATGCATCGGCAACCGTCGTAGAGACTAAATCAATTGCTGTTTCTATTTCTCGACAGATCATACAGACGGTATTCTTCGGATCATGTGTTTTTATTGATCTCTTGCACCTGATACTCCCAGCTAAAGCTGCCCGCGCTGCGCTGCCATCTCTTCTAGTAACACTGCGGGATAATATTTTTACTATCCTCGCTTTACCCGTTGGGACAGTAAGTTACTTTGTACGGTACCGGCGGGACTATATTGTGTTCGTGATCCAAAACGTAGGTTTTAGCTACCTTTTCATTTAATATTGTTTTGTTCTCATATTTTCAGTTTGTGTTTTCCTCGTTCTGGTCATTATACGCATATGATCGAGAACTCGTGTACCCCAAGATTTTCGATGACATTATACCATTGTGGTTGAACCATGCTTTGGTAAGTGTATTACAGTAGGCTTGCGTTTAGTTTGGTCTGATTGATAATGAACATTCAGTCCACTGTTCTATGGTCTTCACAAGCCCATTAGATGTCAGTTTTCAATAGATAGTGTTCTCTGCTGTACCCAAGTGTACCGTACTGTCTAACTTTTGTTTCTCTTCCCTTTCTGTTTACAGCACACAATTATTGTGCCATTGCTATTTCTACAAATGTACATTCAGAATCATAGATATGGCAGTAGAGTTAAGGGCATCCTAGCCTTGGGTGGCTTCTGTGCATTATACCTGTTTTGGTAAGACATCATGCATTGATCACAACTGTGTACACTTTCAGTATGTGCTACTCGCCATGTTAAATTAGTCTTAACTGTGTTCCCTCTTCACAACTATGAACTCTCCTGCAGGGTGTTGTGGGTACACCATGCTGCGGGTATTTGGGTGTACCCCATCATGGCCAAACTGAGCCCTGTGGGTCTCGTGTTGTTCTTTGGAGTGGCAGCTCTCTGCATGGCTTCTCTGTATCTGCTCGGGGAAAAGCTAAGCCACAAGATGTGGAGCACTGCAGGTGAGGTGAACAGGCAGAATAACTACACACACCACACAGGTGTGTGGTGTGTGTAGTTCAAGTTGTCTCACCTGCTACCTAACCTGCTCTCCTGTCTCTGAAAGGACATATGAAGAAAAAGAAGAAGTGATGGTGTGTAAACATGGGGATGGGAGGGTTCAGATGGGACCAAGCACTGCTATCTGCTCAAGTAAACAATGGTGGCGATGGATCTCGCAGGCAAAACCACTGGCATGATGCAGTACTAGTGTCATTGTAGGGCAACGCTGAAGATTAAAGATCCAGTTTGTGTTGAACCATGTCACATTCAGTCAGCTCTATTTGTAGTGGAGAATAATTGCACTGACATGATATATGTATTCCCCACACAACACTTGATTCTCGCTCTCTCTCTTTTGCATTCATTCTAATATGTATTTGATAATTATGTTTCAGTTGACTGTAAATTAAAGTTGAAAGGGACCCATTCTTTGCACTTTTCTCCTATCTAAATTGTTGATTTTTATTTTTTTTTTGGAGTAATGCTCTTAAATAATATTTTAAATGAGATTTTGCTGTGTGAGTGTGAAGATGGAAAAATAAAGTAACATATATATATATATATATATATATATATTTACCAGTATGTCTTAACTTATTGTTGTACTGTTTTATGCTGTTTATGTATTGTGAGCACCAACATTTGTTCACACTGTGATGAAATTGAATTTTCAGGATATCAGATTCTGGCCTTTAATCAGTTCAAATGTAATGTTTGGCAGGGTTTCCCTGATGTAGGAGTGTAGTGTGTTTGTATATGCAAACAATCTGTCAAACATTTCTTTATCCACCAATAATTGTCTTCAGTTTGGTTGTGCACCAAAAATGACATGATTCATGAAAAACAAATGTCCTCTTTACCCTTACTTTAATCAGCTTTAACATGCTGTATAGTCAGATTTTAATTACTCAGTCACCAAGGTCCTTCCTCTTCACATGAACGGGAAGATACATTTTAAACCTAGACTCCCTATAGGAAGTAATTTATTGCATATTGAGAACTACATATGATGTGATGCTGCCCCTAAATAAATGTTTAATTTTCATAAGTAACTTGCAAAAAAAGTGCACATTTACAGTATTAATATCCTGAAACAAATCCTAAATCTTTCAGGGTATTCAGATGAAGTAGAAGTCATCACAGATCTACTGTAATAATGAAATGGACTTAGATATTTTATAAAACAAAACACTACATGTGTTATATCTACTGCTGTTAGGAGGAAATTTGTGTGAAATTAGAATGTGGCAAATTGTGATGTCGTGCTATTGCTGTCTGTTTTTGCTATAGGACAGGGCTCTAGACTATTTTTGTGGTAATAAGATTAAAGGTCTAAGCCAGCGGAAGTCAGGAAAAGGCTTGCCTACATCTCCGCTCGGAGCTAAAGAGTGTCTATACTGTACGATGAGGCTTTGGAATCTGCAGAGAAACCTCCTTTTTTATAATTTCAAGACATCATTATAAGGGGCATTTCATAGCATTCTGTTTGTTTAAAGGTTGGCGTTACAAGCTGTTCAAATTTCTCACAGGTAACCTAGTGAAATAGTTATTGTGAGATGCATTGGTTTATATATCTTATGTTTTAATGTTTTTAATTACCACAATATAAATGATAAGGTACTGCCTAACCTAACTACTCTAACAAGACTATTCTTATGAAAGGGATTTGACAAGATATGTGCCTGCATTCATCAATCATACTGATTGTAATATGTAGGCTGTAAAAATATATGTCCACAACCAACATTTTCTGCTGTAAAACTGATTCTTCAATTAGTTAGTGTTCTTATATTAGTGTGTGTGTGTGCCCAGCCACGGCTATGACTATCAATGTCAGCTTGAGTAACCAATGTCGCCACTCCCTGTCGTATCAATTGGTGGATATCTGATGAATTACAGTAAATACATTTGACATTGGCAATAAATCTATGCAAAATATCACTACAGTTCAACTTAAATAGCGTTTTACTTTTTATTAGAACATACTGCAATTGTTTGTCTATAAAAGCAGTAGGTGTTTTACTGTAATTCCCCTCACCTCTGACGCAAAGCACCAGACAAGGATTAAACACCTAATTGAGAACTTGCCATTGGTGAAATGAACATGGACCTAACACTGTTCAGTACTCTATGTATAGGGATTCTACAGTTAGGCCTATATTATATACTGTTGAATATACAGTAGTGCATGAGCAATATATAACGGAGATTACATGTTGACAGTTTTAACAATCTACAGTAAAAGCCCACTACATTTCTTCTATTATTTGTTTTAAAATACATATTGCATGACGTAAAATGTTGATTGTAGGATGTTCAATGATAGGAGAATGACAGGGTCATTGTCAGAGACACACCATAACTGGATAATCACAGCAATTTCTTCTCTTCAGTCAGAGCCCCCCGGGCAAAGTACACTCTGGTTGGGGAAGCCATGCACATTGTGATTCCTGAACATATGCAATGCTTAATGGGTTGTGGAGGTCAGGCCTGCAAATATGACAACCCAAGTTACTGGAGTGAAGACCAACAGGCCATCAAAGGCCTTTACTCCTCCTGGTAAACATGCTCAATATACAGTGGACACTGCCGTCAGGGGTATATTGTATATATCTATCTTGCTCTTTTCCATTATGCTGTAACACCTGCATTTCCTTGCAGGGGTCCATAAAGTCTTACCTTATTTTATCTTATGGTATCTTAAGCTACCACTGATGTATATCATTTCAGGGTTACAGATCAACTTCTCGCCATGTCCAGACCCTCAACAGAAATCATTGAGACATATAACCTTATTGATCAATTCAAAAGGTAACAGTATATAATGTATTAGGGTGCTTTGATAGCTTCTTGAACATGGAGATACAGGCAGACACAGTATGAATATATGACTGTTTTAAGGAGCGGTATCAAAACACTGATCAACCTCCAGAGGCCCGGTGAACATGCTACCTGTGGAAACCCTCTGGAGCGTAAGAGCGGCTTCTCTTACAGGCCGGAGCTCTTCATTACTGCTGTTAAACTAGAACTGGACCAAAACTAACAACCGCAACACTTTTGCAGTTTATTTCTATAATTTTGGCTGGGAGGACTACGGAGTGGCTAATCTCACCGCTATACTTGACATGGTCAAGGTCATGGCCTTCGCAATGCAGGATGGGAAAATAGCGATCCACTGTCATGCCGGCCTTGGCAGAACAGGTGCTGATTCAATAAATAGTAGTAAATCAAGTGTATCATTCAGATTTTGGTCAGTCACATCTGAAAATGGCTACGGGAACCTCCTTCCTTCTTTCCCTCCAGGCGTGTTGATAGCATGCTTTTTGGCCTACGGCATCGAGATGACAGCTGACCAGGCCATTGTATTTGTGCGTGCCAAGCGTCCCGATGCCATCCAGACGAGAGGTCAGCTGCAGTGCGTCAGAGAGTTTGTCAAGTTCCTTACTCCAATAAGGGCCGTGTTCTCCTGTGCTACGCCACGGTCCAAGCCGGTCACTCTGTCCCAGTACCTGAATCGCCAGCGGCACATGCTACACGGCAGCGAGCGCCGGGAGCTGAGAAACCTGCCTAAGATCGTCCGGCTGGTGTGCAGGCTGCTGGTGGATATCGCGGAGAACCGGCAGGTCATCGAGGAGGACATCTTAGAGGCTCATGACAGTGAAGACATAGAGATGATCCACAACACCATAGACATGCTAAGACCACAGTTTAATGAAGACCATCCCCGCTTACCCGGCCCTCCCACCTTACCCAGACACTTCAACGAGTCCGCGCTCTTCTACCATCGCAAAAGCCTGAGCTACAGTGAGTCAGACCTGAGGCGACTATGGTCAGAGCTCAACCTGCTGGGCCAACCGCTTACCTCTCTGTCGGAGAGTAACGTTCACGCGTCCTGGCTGGCCTCCAGGAGCTCCCACCACGGGAGAGCGCCTCAAACCGGGAGCGGCGGATGCGCCGTCGTCTCATCCAACTCGGCAAACTCGCTCTGGGAACAGAAGAATAACGTCAAACAGGACGAGGGGACGTGTCTTATGAACAAAGTCAGGAAGAAAGAGTGCAGCGAGTCAGTGGGCAGCGATGACCACAAGGGCAGCGTACTGTCCAGGTGGTCGGAGATAAAGAAGCATGCAGCTCATGGTGACAAAGAGGAAGCAGATGTTTCAGAGGTGCCATTCATTACCCTGCAGTCCGAGCTGTCTGCAGAGGCCAGGAGGTTACTGGTGGCTTAGGCACTGGCTGTGGACCTCTTTCAGGATGGGGAAGAGGACCACAAACGCACAGTGTTAGCCTGGCAGGTAAATGTATTTCGCAGACATCCATGCTGTGTTCAATGCTGTACTCCGATAACAGTAGATACTGTTTCACAACCACTTCCATGAATCCCATGGTAATGTCAGCCACTTACAGTAAAGAGCGGCTGTAATATGTTCAGGCGGAGCTGAACCAAGGTGGCGTCTGGGAGAGACTGTGTTTGGAGCGAGATCCCTTCATCTTGATGGGGCTGATGTGGGCCTGGCTGGAACAACTCAAAGAGCCGGTTATTTCCCTCCAGGCTGCCAAGGCCTTGAACCCAGACAGCGCTGACACTCGGGCTCTACTCAACACACTGGAGCCGGTAAGAAACTACTTCAGTCAGGTAATATATTGGTAATTTCTTGTTTATATTTGTGATGTGAAATGCTCAGTTTGAAGGCAGGATGACCTTGTGTGTGTGTAAAGTCAAATTGCTTTCATACTGTATTTCTATTCCAAGGCCCCCAAAGAGACTTTAACATGCATACTAGATTGTATGGCTAATATGCGGAAGATCCCAGAAGAGGTGAAGAATGCATTCCTGAAACGCACCATCAAGGCTTTCACTCGTGTAAGATGAGTAACACTAGACTAGATTTATTTCAAAATTAATATCGTCAAAGGATTATCATGTCAAAGACTAAAACCACATTTGGGCTTTCAACAGCTGCAAACTAACACACAGGAAGAGGTGGTGTATGAGTCCATTACCAATGTGCTCCACCACGTTCTCTTGGACATGACATCCACAATCACAGAAAATGATATTATGATGGTACCAGTCTTCCATTTATTGAAGCCAGCCGTAAACACGATTGTTACATACTGTGTACATTTCAGTGTGGAGATGCTTTGTAAAGGTAACACGTTCTTTTGTGCCTTCTCTAGTGAAGAGTACTGTATTGTGTATTTAATACAAATTTAAGTTTCTTTTATGTTGTGATATAATTTTTAATCTTTGTAAAAATGTATATGTAAATACTCAGTGTGTGATATGATTTTGCCACAATATTACAGTTGGGCTATATATATATACATACATACATACATACATACATACATACATACATACATATACACACATACACATATATACATACACATATATACATACACACATTGTAACTATAGTAAGATCCAGTATGACAATTCTGTGGTGAAATATTGGTATATCTTCACCTGTATTTATTTTATATTTGCCTTAAGATTTGGTTATATTCAATACTAGAATACCTAATATGTAATATATTATCCTTTACCAGATTATATTAAAAATATGTAATAATCATACAATATGTACAGAGCCGTACCAATGCCATTGCCACAACAACATGGAGCTTTTATTTTGTGAGGTTTACTACACAAGATAGAATTATAGTATATAGTAACTGTTGAAACATTCATAATAAAAAGACAAATCCATGTTCTGTGTGTGGACAATGCTGCTGTGGTTGAATCATAAAATATGCCATTATACAGAGACTATAGAGTTAGTGCAAATCAAGAATTAGGGAGCAGTTAGTTGCTTATGTTTCTCAAAAATGCTTGCAGGCACAGCAGGCAGGAAATGTTGAGATCGAACCAAGGACCTTTTCGGACCACTAACCTATCCAGTCTCCATTGCTCCATAGGAACAACAAAGATGCTCAGGAGGTGAAAGAATAAGCTTTAAGAACATCTTTCCCGTTATTGCTTTCTACTGAGGCCACAATGCTGGAATAGTCACAGGCCACATGAGTAAACCCTCTGAAACACATGAAATGAGCGGTGTGAACGTTAAAAAACATGAATGAGCTGGAAATATAACATGACACTGTTTAAGGTGCATTAGACTTACAGCCTTTACAGTACAGAATGTATTCAGGATGTTCCAGAGAGGATGCATGTACATAGCTCAGCATACCTGGACACTCTGTGTGAGCCACCCAGTAAGTGATATTGACTGTCCAGGGTGAGTCCTTTATCTCGGTCTATTCTCCACGTGAGCACTCGTAAGGAGAGGTCCCGAGAGGCAGTCACCACTCGAAAGCTGTCCTATAAATGCAATTCCACATAAACTAGAGTTTATCACTAATATCAATTGTACATGTGTCAACTATTTCATTGTCATGTCTTGCATGTTCACTTCTATTTTCAAAATGATATTTTGTATTATATTAAAAAGAGACCTACCACGCATATTGAGACGATATGCTCAGCATGGTCGTTGAAGCTAGCAAGCAGTGTGCCTTTCAGAGAGTACACAAAGAGCTCTCTGTCAGCTGCCACCACTAGGGTGTTGCTGTCTTTAGCCTCCAACAGAATATCTGTCGCACTGCTATTTATTGTCACGTTGAAGGTCGCCACCTGCTGGACTAAAATACACATGGGGGAAGCATTAGTAAGCATCACAGCCACTGAAGAGTATCAGTAAACCACTGCAGATGTTTACCCTGGATCTCTGCCTTGTACTTTGTCTTCCTCATTCTAAGGTCCAGCACAGTTAGGGCTTGGCTGCCATTGTGCTGGTGGTGAATGGTGGCTAGTCTGGCAGGCTGCGTGGGTATGAAGACAACAGCCTGGCACCCAGAGATGGGTACAAATTGACATAGATGTTCTCCTTCCTCCTCTGATGGAGAGGTCAAACTCTCAGTGCACAGGACCTGCCGGTCACATATCTCGTATGACAAACGTGTCACTCAGATTTGGTAGGCTAGCATAACAGAAATGTATATGTTATATTGTTAGAAACCATTATTAAAGTGTAACTGCACCCCAGCCCTGAGCCTGACTCACCCACAACAACTTTGAAAAATGCCTCAAGGGGCTGAGTGATGGGAGGGATGGGCTAGTAGGGGGATCCCATTAACATTAACGTTAACATTTGAATTTGATGACGTATTTCTGCTCTGTCGATCTGTTTTCAGCCTATAAAATGCAGATTTTTATAAATAAGAGGGAATTTTGTGTCTCATCACAGATCAGTCCTATTACTTTGTGTACAGCTCAAAAAACATATTTTAGGGTGCAATTACACTTTAAAGATAGCTGAAATTACCTTCGGACACAAATCATGGTTATTTTTGTTTCCAGCCAGAATCCAGTTCTTGTCAGGAGACACTAAGAGAAGGTCTACCAGAAAACTGTCACACACCACTACGCTGGACTGTCTTGACCAATCTGGACCAGCCAGAGTACACACAGATCCTTGACTGGTTCCGATCTGTGCGAAAACACAATTAATCGTCAAAACATGTCACTTATCAGGCTTTGAAATCTAATGGAATTATTGCTAATTAAATGTCAATATAAATACATTTAGTCAACGAAGTGAGTTTTTTTATAGAGCACCTTTTATGGACAAGGGGTCACAAAGTGCTGTGCAGTAAACGTAATGAAAACAATTCCAACCCAACACAGGACAAAATAATGTAGAGTGTTAGGGTTACATGTTGCTAATTATAAACTTGCCTAAAAAATGATGTGTCTTCAGTATGGTTGTTTTAGATTATAGGATTTACAGAATAGCACAAATCTGAAATAACTGGTATTAGTAAGATCAGCAGAAGCAGAGGAACGGTAGTGAACCATTTTACTTACAGAGAGAAAGTATTTGTTGTTAATATTGTACTGTAACAGTGTGCATCGCAAAGATCCAGATGAGTATGAAGACAGCTCCTGCCCATTCTGTCCATTCCAGGTCTGAATGAGACCTGTGGAGTCTGCCGTAACCACCAATCCTTGCTCTCTGTCACTGACAATGCCTGTCAAAGGATTCTGGGCAGTGCTGCACCACAGCTGTACACCCTGAGTAAACAAGAAAAGAGTGTGTGTGTGCTCATTCGGTTTCCACTGAGGTGATACTGTAACATGAATGAATGAAATCAATTGCTACATAATACATTACATGTTTTTTTATTTTGTACACAATTGAAGAGTGTACATTTAAAAGGACACTTCAAGCAATATCACTATATGTTAGGCTACTGCGCAAATAACAATGAATATGTTGTCAAATGTCCTACTGACATTCTGGATGTCCCACGCTCGGACTGTACCATCAGTGGAAGCACTGCAGCCAATCGCGTTGCTGTCCCACAGCTCTGGTTTCTGGGGTGTATTCCCCTTTAAGTACACCAACCCCACCACCCTGCCTGGAGAACAATAATAATGTGAAAACATATACTTTCTTGATAGAGGCAAGAGCAAACAAGCTGAGTGTGTTATTTTCTTAACCTGTGTGTCCTCTAAGGCTTTTGCAGGTGTAATCACCACCAGCCCGACCTGCTGTCATCTTCGACTCTAGATGAGAGCGTCTCAGGTAGTATCTCTTCCATGCCTGGCTCATATTTTCACACACCACCACGGCAATGTTACAGAAACCCCATCGCTGAAGACACATCCTCCTTATGTACAATGATGAAAAGGCGCAGGCCACAAGACGCACAAAGAGTGATTTAAATAGAATAACCTGCTGATAATGATTATATGCCTTTTTTACAAGCCTCACCTCCATAGCCAAGGCGTCTCTGCAGCTTCATGCCATTCCTAAAAGGACACAATACAAATTAATTTAGCAAACACATACTTTACACTGTGTAATACTAAACGTACAGGTATTATTAAAGACTAGGATCACTATGCCCAACCCACACACAGTAGCCTGCTGTTGACAAAGCAAATTCTTACCTTACAGACAGCTGAAACGCTAATCAAATCTTTACCATTAAAAAACGTAAAAATCTGTATAAGGCAATCACTTGTTAGGTAGGAATAATCGTACATTTCTGCTTAGTTTAACAGTGTATTCCTTCAGCGCCACCAGGACAATACAGCAGCTACACTGCACAGTCGTACATATAACAAGTTATGGCGATCTACGGAAAGAATGTTGGGACATATTAACTGTAATTGTTCCTCGTTGTGCCGCGAGATGGCGGCAAAGCAGAAGGTAGGTCTGTAGGAAATGAGCGTCTATGGTCTAGTCTGCAGAAAGAACCAGGTGAATATCATTGCAGGGCCAGGCGCAAAAATAAACCTGATTTTAATAAATATCTATTTTCATAGTTGTATCATTATAAGTTTAATTCAATGGGCAAATGTTTTACTCACCTTTACTGATTATATTGTAAATTACAAGGCTATATGCCTATAATTAACATATATATCTATTAGGTTATAGGCCTACTTATTTGTCCTGATCTTATAGACACGTTTTAAAAAAAAAATCTCAATTGGTTCCATAATTACCCACCCCAATAAATCAAAATGGAATAACACCATTTAACTGTATGTTGAGATTCAGCCCTGGCGGGATTCCACAACTGGGCCCCATGTGAACACGCCCCAGATAGATGAGCCAGATATATAGTCAAGAGCTGCGGGTATAGAGGAACTGTGAGAAAGAGATAAACACAGCAGCGCACTTGCCCAAGGGTTACCTGTGACACCCTCGCAATGACAAGAGGGTGCCGCAAACGGACCACGTAAAGGGAGTTTGGATTATATCCGTTTTTTATATAGGCTACATTCTGTTCGTTATTCGGAATTCCTTTGGAGATACCTGGGCGGTCATCGATCTGAGAACAGGCGAACTTTTCATCACCTCTAGAAATTGTTGCATGACACTAAACGTGGGCGCACAATGAGTCGGAGAACGCGGCGTTGGATTTTAAGAGTTTTACTTTGCCTGGGAATAGTTTATTTAAAAATAGGGTAAGTTCCGTTAATTTGATGCACACCTGGAGGTTTTCAAAACGTATGCTCTTTCTTAATAGGCCTATAGCATAGGCTACCGCCCGGAGTCGACGTTGCGAGTTATATGATCACGTTATAAAGTGTAGACTATAGCTCTCCAACCACTGCTCACGTGTAAATTAATATTTTGATTCCAGAAAATATACGATTTTATAACATTCAAAAATGTACCGTACAAACAGGAAATATGCCTAAACGAAACACAAAAAATTAACAGAGCCAAGCCACCGATGTCTAGCATAATAATAAGGCACACATGGACTGACATTGTATTTCTAAAACGTATCGGCTAATCGGGTTGAATGTTCATGATTGCCTAAAAAGCATATATTCTCATTAATTAAATAGTAGGCTATAATAGCCTATTGTTGTTCAATTTTAGTCACAAACACTACGACCACATAGCCTATACTATAGGCTGTGTAGGCGAATTGAAATATTTTGATTAGGCTAATAAAAAAGACTTGATTAATGCCAATTAAAAATATTAGGTTAAATGTAAGATTGCGGACAACTTTTTCTCCATCTTCTTTTCACAGTGGCTTCTCGTCGGTGGTCGCCCTAGGTGCGAGTATAATCTGTAACAAGATTCCTGGTTTGGCGCCGCGACAACGGATTATCTGCCAGAGTCGCCCCGATGCCATTATCGTCATTGGAGAGGGTGCCCAAATGGGTATCAACGAGTGCCAGTTTCAGTTCAAAAACGGGCGCTGGAACTGCTCTGCTCTTGGAGAGAGGACAGTCTTCGGAAAAGAGTTGAAAGTGGGTATGTTGCCTGTCAGTTAAAGTTTAATTACCTTTATAAATGTGCTTATGTACCTGAAAAACACAGTAACATAACTTCTGACCTGAGCCATCCAGATCCATCTTTGCGTATTTTGCATAAAGACGCTTAATTAAGTGTGAAACCATTTTAAGTACCCTGTTGAGGAAAAATGATTTGATTTATTAAATTGAATATGTTTTCCCCAAAATAAGCAAAATTATGGCAAATATTACATATACCTAAATAATAATAATAATAATAATAATAATAATAATAATAATAAAATAACATGATAATAATAATATTAATATGGTAAAGTAAACACAATTTAAAAGCGTGAAAAACCATCATTATATCCAATTCATATTTTGTTCCTGTATAAATTGCATCCCACCTACACATAGTGTAATTTACACCAGGCCAAGTTTCCTCTGCTCTTTCAGCTGCAAGGGGCTTTCTGAGCATGTATAAAAGGTATCTGAAGCCAGCACTGTAACAAAGCTCTTGTGAATGTTGGCAGCCTCTCTTTTCAACCAGGCAGTCTCCAGAGACACATTCACTGGTCTGTATTCTGTAAAGTCATGGGTGCTCTCACTATAAGGATGTGGATCTTTCCACGGGTATATGTTACAGCAGAATCAACTGTACTCATGGGAATATGTTGGAGAAAGAAATATGACTAAAATCAATGTTGTCACTTCTCAGACAATAGCATGCTCTGAGAGGTGGGCAAACTATAGTTCAAAGTTGATACTAAAATTGATGTCATGATGATTTGATAGAAGATTTCTGTGGAGTTACCTTCAAATAATACAGATGTATCTATACATCTACAACATTGAAATGTTTATACCGCATGGGTTGTTTATAGCTTTGTACAAGGTTGATTGTATAAACCTTTGGTTTAAAGCATTTAGGTTGTTTAAAGCTGTTTTAGTTAGGTTATAGTGAAAAAGATCATAGTCTGTAGGCCAGGCCAGCTGTTTGGGGCCACCTTGCTGCTTCTGATGCAAAGGGATTATCTGTATGCTGTTGAAGTGAAAACAGTGGAGTTTTGCAATCTGCTCCTTCATGAATGAGCAGTATTAGTCCATGGAGAGAGTATTGGACTGTTGTCCCTAAGGTCCCAAGTGTATGGCTTGGACAGCCATACAAAATAGATTGGTTTCACTGATCAGATTAGAAGTGGAAGCTGAATTGTTGTAAATTAATGCTTGTGAATGCTGCAAGGTTCTGTATCTTGCACTGGCTCTTATAGAAGTCAGTGAGCTCACATAATGCCAACTGTCCAGGCAAATGCATTATATTTACATGCATACATCAAGGTTAGTTTCATTGAGCTTCTAAAGTTCTGTATAGAGCAAGCTCTCAGCAAGTATAAAGAATGTAAACGTTTTTTTTTTTTTTTTTAAATTGGAGTCGCTCCTTCTTTTCAACCTCTCCTATTCACGAGGGTGTGAAGAATTCACGGTGCAGCATCCTTTGTTTCCGTCCATGTGCTCAGAATTGCAAGGGGAAAAATGCACACAACTTGAAGACCATACAGACACCTTCATCTTTGGCTCAGAGCCCACTATTTAAAAACGCTTTAGTTTTAATAGCGAGGGAAAATATACAACATAAAGTCAAAAAATAATGTCATGTTCACAAAGTTAACCTGACTGCATAAGGAAACACTGCACAGGTTTGTTTTGAACAAAGAAAGACAAGAGGCATTTGTTTACACACAGATACATTATGATATTGCTATCAAATGTTCTGTTTACATTCTATAACCGATTTGAAATTATTATTTTGATATTAATCAAATAATATTTGTGGATATATTATGCATGATAGCTAGTGGTTTGCATTGCTTTTCCTAGCTTTTTATTATTTTATGCATTTGCCCTTATGTCATGTTGACTCTGAAACATAGCTTTGGGATCTCCCAGCAAATGTGGACAAATTAACTTTTAGTTATGCGTCGATAATTCAAACACTCCTGTGTGCGTAAATGATTTGTTCGTTGGACTTGGCAGAGATAACCCCAGGATGAAGGTATTGATGTTAGCCCCCTATGAGCTTACACCAGAGTGTGTCAGTTTCTGATCTGATCAATAGCTCTTCCTCCCCAACAACTCTCTTAGTCATACTTCCTTATTGACCGTGGGGGGGGGGGGGGGGGGGGGGGGGGGGGGGGGGGGGGGGGGGGGGGGGGGGGGGGGGGGGGGGGGGGGGGG